>VMDR010020116.1:0-17800 GCA_007922815.1 Macrotus californicus
CCATGTTTTCAGGATTGACTCTTCGGTGACATCCAGTAATTTCTTTTTACCAACCACACTTTCTATAGTGTATCTAAAACAATTTATTTGCATATTTCATTCATTTAAAATGACTAGAAAGTCTATAAAAACTACTTTAGTCATTGCAAATTGTTCAAGACAAGCATGACTTCCTTAATTTTTGTATCAATCTTATGAGTGGAGCGTATTTTTTGTAGATGAGGATACTGTGGTGTATATCTTTATTTCAGAAAAGAAAATAAATAGTATGTACTATGAACACTTACATAATGTTTATATGGAGGAAGTTGAATTTCCACTTTAAATAAAGATCACGGTATGGCATGTACTACTTGATTTTCTCAGATGACATACATTATATCGTCACAAAAAATATTTGAAAAATAAAGTAACATAGTAAATTTTTTTTAAAGGAGTCAGAATACCTAAGGACAATTCAATGATGCCAAACCATGAAGGCAATTTTCTGTATAAAGATATGATGAATATATGCTGAGAGTGTCTTTTTAGGTAGTAAAACTTCGACAAAATAGTCCTGACTAAAGAATTATAAAAAATAAGAGTAAGTCTGAATGTGCTAACACAAAACCCAATCTTCTGAGAATTTCTAAAAGAAAAGACAGTTTGTTGTTTAAGGTCCCTCGTGACTCTTACTCTGTTTGGTTTACGATGTGTTCATCTTGACTGTGTTTGGTGAGACAAGTATTAGCAAACATAGGTCTTGCATTTTGGCTCTGGAACTCGACGGTCCACTTTCTTGCTGCCCTGCTTTCATGCATTAGCTCCTAACTCTTACCCTGCCAGTTTAGTAAAACTCGTTTATTTATTTATGTATTTATGTATTTATTTATTCTTGTTTCATTTTGTTTTTAATGTAGTTGATTAATGCCGTGTTTTATACATAACTGTGTTGTGACCGTTCAAGGCCTGACAGGTCCATGGCATTCGCACAGATGGGAAATATTCACAGAGCCATTGGAATGTCTGACATGCCTTTATTCATAGGTGGGTGAGCCACACACACTACAAGCCATGTGTCCCCCCTGCATGTCCCTTCGTGGCACAAGTCGCAGCCCTTTCTCCTCTGAGTGGCACCCAGCAGGGAGCCCCTAGCCCCTTTTAAATACTGGAACAAACAAAGCCGGCAAAAAGC
This sequence comes from Macrotus californicus, assembly GCA_007922815.1. Taxonomy (NCBI): domain Eukaryota; kingdom Metazoa; phylum Chordata; class Mammalia; order Chiroptera; family Phyllostomidae; genus Macrotus; species Macrotus californicus. Next base: position 1,175 of record VMDR010020116.1, read on the forward strand.
CAGAATATTATATAACAACATAATTCTGGGCCTGCGAGCCCACTTCATGTCATGGGAACAGTTTATCGGACCCAGTGTCAAGGCAATGGGAACACTGCTTCCCTTAGCTACCCAGACACCAGGTTGAGGAAGCCAGACTGCCTCCACTTACCCTACAATAACGGATGAATGTTATATTCTTAAATCTTAATTTTGCTATGGTTTAGAAATTGAGTTGTTTTTTTTTTCCCCCTGCCCCTGAAACCCCTGCTTCATCTTGCTCTTCTGTTTTTGTGAATAGAGACGGAAAGGAAAGTGCAGAGTGAGCGCCATATGCTGCCTGCTCTGATTCCAGCTACTTTGCCTTGGGCGGGTTCAGATTTAGTCAACTGAATAGCACTTGAGCCTGATAGTTTGCACTAAAATTAGCTTGGTAATTTATCAGCTTGTGTGGCATAAGCTGATGGTTAAGAGCTTGGTTGTTGCACGCAGCTAGATCTTCATAAATAGACGGGAGCTCTTATAATTCTTAATCCCAAGATGCTTTGCCACCCTTAATCCTGTGTTTGACCACTTTGACCATTTCTTCACTGCTCTTTGCTTCACATTCCTGAACTACATGAATTTCCTTGGCCGATTGCTTTACAAATGTGTTCCTGGTACAGTGCGCGCTCTGTTAATTTCTGCTGCACTCTATCGTAAATTTGAAAGCACAGACCCCTTCCTCTGGCTTGAATATCACCAACTAGATTCCCGTAGAGTTGGCCACCCGTCAGACACTCTATCAATACTTTTTATGTTTGATAAATAAATTGTTAGCACTTGTAATTCCCAAATTAATCATGTTTGAGTTTAAAAATTAATTATTAGTGATATGGTTCTTCTCTGAATTAAAAAATCCTTCAAAAAAATCTGTGCATTGATTAAAGACTTAATTTTTATCTGTCTCTTCTCAATGTTGTATATAACATGGAAATTACTTAAATCCTAAATATTGATGATCTCCTTGGGTGTATTGTGATATTATCACTTGATGGACAACTCTGAAGGAATGGAGGGCATTCAGGAGTGTGTTTGGCAATGGCATTGCATGCTTGCTTTCAAATCTATCGAATTGGGGCTTGCAGCTGGAACCTCCCCCAATCATTGCTCCCTTGTGACACTGTACTAAGTTTTCTCTCAGGCCTGGTGAGAGAGTACCACGCTGGCTACTGCAGCAAAAGCTATTTCTTTTCCTGAAATATTGATGATTACAAAACGTGCTGTTGTGTTTAGCCTCCAACACAATCATTGTCTCCTCCAGCTGGAGCTCAGCAGGCCAAAGGGCTTCGGTGGGAAGCAACTGGGTCGATGTTTAGCTTTCTAAGAATAGTATGTATTACAAAAGGAAATTATTATCTTTTTGGAAAATTCGCCCAGGAAGATGTCCCAGATGACTATTTTTCCTGTGGAAAAACATGTAGATGCGCAATCATACCAGAAGGCTTCGCTCCAACAAATCAGAAATGATTTAAATGTGAACAAAAAGAGTTCGAGCTGAAGCTGGTAACTTTATTCAAATGCTGATAAATTGTAGAAGGGAAAGGAGAGCTTAACACAGGCATCAACCAATCTAGCGTAGTGGAGCTGCCAACGCCAAAATGCTGCTCGGTCAGGACCCAGCCAGCAGTGATAGATGGAATAATATATTAAGTTGAGCAAATATTGGGAAAAGTGCCTAAAAAAGACAAATTCAGTTTAATCAATGGTTATACACCCCCACTTGGAGTTACACTCTTGGACCTTTAACAGATGTTTTGAGTGAACAAAAAAAGAAAGTGCACTTCTAAGTTGCTGAGCACCTCGCAGCACTTACTATTTATTCACATTTACTTTTCTTGGAAAATGATTCTATGTGTATGAAGACAAAGCATCTGGTTATGAAATTCAATGTTATAAAAAAACATAAGGACCTTTTTTGCATTATTTAAACCTTATAAATTACTGAATGGACACATGCACACTTTATTCTTTTGTGTCTCTGTTTTCAAATCTACTTTGTACAATATGACCGTGGGTTAAGATGAGCTTTCAAGATAGCTGTCTTCTTAATTTTATGCTGTCCTGTCTTGAAGATGACCTCTGATTCACGTGTTTACTTAGGTACTGTAAAACAGGCAAAACTATTTAAAATGAAGGAACTATCTTCCTGGGCGCTGTTCTTTACTCCGAAGATGCTGTGTAAGCCTTTTGACAAGTTCAGTGTCAAAGGACTTGGCAGTTAGGAAATGATTTAAGTGGACAATTCAGAGGCCACCAAAGAATCTGTAGTAGAGTTTAGAGTGCTGAATTGTATGATCAAGGTGCCTAAGTGCCATTAGAGAGGGCGATTGTGCACTATGGACATCATAAAAATGTATTGCCATTAATTTCCTACAGTGAATTTTACTAGGAGTGCTTGGGAGCAAGAAACAGAAAAACCTGCATATGTTACCTTAGATTAATATTCTCTAAGAGAGTAAAGACTTGCTTTACTTGATGGCCACATTTAACAATACTTTGGGGTAGGGGAAACCCTGGAAATAAAGAGATATTTACTAATGTCATTCTTACTATTCCATTAAATGATCAAATCCTAACATTGAGATCAATACTTTCTTTTTGAAAGCAGAGATTTCTCCCCTTCAGTGGATGCAGTGATCCCTTTGATCTTATCTTTAATACAGGGCAGCTGGCTGCTTGTCAGTTACTTCCCTGGCAAGGCGCTCAGCTCAGGGCACGGCGGTGCAGACGCACACTTCATTTTGAAAGAGTCATTCTGGAATTTAAATCTTGACTCTGTGGCTTAAACCTTTCTGAATGCCTCTGTTCTTATCAGTAAATATTCTTAAAATTTTTATAAAGCAGTAAGGATTAAAGAAATCCTTTCTATGAAGGGACTAAGTTGGCAATAAACATTTTTGTTCAGTGCCAATTAAAATTGCCTTTTGTTTTACAAAAACTCATTGAACGACTGTGTTTCTATATATCCTACTCATGTGCTCAAATGCTGTTGTACTCTGAAGAAGGATTCCGTTCCCTTTATTTCGTGGGACCTTTTAGACATGAAAAGGCAGCCATCAGACTTTTGTCTTATTGTTTCTAAACTCCAGAACACAGCAGAAACCCTGTTTCCAAACATCCAACACACAGCATTCAGATCCTTCCCGACATGAAAGTAGAATTTCCAGAACCCCATTGAAATAGTAAAACTCTCATCCTGACTCAGAAAGAAGGAAGGGTGGAAGAATCATCTTGACAGAGAGTGCTCCAGATGTATCGATTCAGGGAAACAGCGAATCGTGTGGAGCGTGACTGTGAAAGGATTGAGTGTGAAAAGTATGGCTGAGAGATGGCTGGACAGTTACCCGAGAACTAGAGTGGAGCCAGGTCTTGAAAGCCGTGCTAATTCATCTAGAAAGCCTTTCATTTATTTTAAAGAAGGGGAAATACTGATGATTTTTTTTTTAAAAGAGGAAATGACATATCTGAATCCATGTTTGGTTTGGTTTGGTTGTGTGTTTTTTTGCATAGGTCACTCTGATGGCATAGGTTGGAGGTGTAGGCTGTAGGCCAATGTGACAAAGAGCCCAGAAGGTTGTGCAATGGTCTGGATAAGACTGGCGGGGCCTGAACAAGAGCAATGACAGTGAACACGGACGAGGCCAAATCAAGAGAATTCTGAGAGGGACGAGAGGAGGCAGGGTGAGTTGACAACATATTGTTTGAGCAAGCAAACGCATGGGGACACTGACCACAGTCGGAACCCTGGAGAGAGTAGTTTGGGGAGCCAGCAGGCTGTGAGAACCCCACTTAGGGAGGCTGTGTGTGAAGTACCTGCAGAACACCTCATCGGGAGAGTCTTTCTCAGGGGCTCTGCTGAAATAACAAAACACTGTCACTTTACTTTTCACTAAATCACTTAGAAATGTTTAAATTTCAGCTTGTACTTCATTTGAGGAAAAAATATCTCCTAGAGTTTCTAATATATTCTGGAGTTCAGAAAAGATCTCCGAGGAGTAGAATATTTATGGAGCATGAAGGAGTCTCTAAGGATCTGCTTCCTGTGGTAATTCCTCCCAGCAGCTTTTCATCCTTCCAGAAACAGAAAGAAATGAATATGGCAAAAGAGTTAAAGCATTTTCAAACAGCACGCCGTTAATTATTTCTACATGACTGAATCAATAATATCATTTGCTGTGTGTCTTTGTGATCAAAATGTATTATCAACATTCAAACAATAATTTTCACAGCACATTGGCGTATATCTTCCATATATAATCCCTGGAAAGTCTTTTGAACAAACCAAGACAAAGCCTGAAAACGGCAATCCTTGTTCAAGAAAATTCAAACATAGATGCAAAAAGGGTTGGATATTTTCCCCAGAGTTAGGTACTTTTTCCAGTTAACTGAAAAGTATACATCATCATGAGCAAAACTGGAACTTGAGCCTGTGTCTCCAAATTAAATCTAGTGAATGCTCTTAAATTCTCATGAGAAGCAATTCTTACGGGGTGAACAGAACTTTGGAAGGCAATGCATAAGCTTCTGCCCCAAGAGTCTGCGAGATTCTTCTATGACCGTGATCACTGCAGATGGCAGTGCGCGGAATGAGAAGACCGTGACTCCGTCTAGCAGCTGGCAAAGCGGGCTCCTCATGGAAACAACCACAAGGGGAAGAAGCATCGGGGAGGATGCGACACTGGCACCGGTGAGACTTACCACTTCCAAGGACGCATAGAAGGCAAAAGATCGAAGTCGGCTTTAGCCCAAAATTGGCAATGTGGATGTTAATGTTACGAAGTTGGGTGTGCATTTGCCTTAAATGTGAAGTGTAAGGACAGACTGCTGAGGAAGCTGGGTAGTGATGTGTTAATGGTATGGAATAGAATTGACAATTGGTGAGTCACTTACAAATGCAGACATTATGATAGGACAACATGCGAGGTCAAGGTCCTAATCTATAAAAGGAAAATGAGATTTAAAAATAAGGCATTTTGGGTAAAAGAAATAGACACATCGATCAATAGAATGAAATTGAGAAACCCGAAATAGACTCACATAAGTAGAGTCAACTAATCTTTGATAAAGAAGCAAAGGTAATGTAATGGAGGAAATACTTTTTTTTCCCCCCCAAACAAATGGTCCTGGAACAACTGCATTTCCATAAGCAAAACACAAAAATTTAACTTAGACACAGACTGTACAACTTCACAAAAATTATTTCAAAAGGAATCATAGACCTAAATATTAAAACACAAAACTGTAAAACTCCTGGAAGATGACATGTGAGAACCACCCAGGTGACCTTGGGTGTGCTGATGACATTTTAGAGATAGCACCGAAGGCACAATCCAGGCTTAGGTGGCGGTTTATGTTCCTTCTAACTTGAGGATGAGTGACTTGAAAACTCGCTGGCCTCCCATCCCATAATTCCTTGACTGTGCAAGACATACCAAACCCTGACAAAAGCCGAGCATTAGTCAGCAGGGCGGACCTCCCTCCACCCTGGTCTAGCAGTAACGTCACCCCTAGCCCAGGGGGAGAGGGGCTCAAAATTAAGTTGAGACAAAGGAACATAAACTTGAATTTTTTCACACTTGAGTCTGTTAACTGGGAGGCATCTCTGCTGTGTTTCCAACTGGCTTATGACCCAGAGAAATTTAGAGTGGCTATTTTTGGATACTATATTTTTAAACATTGTTAACTGTAAAATAACCATGAGAATCATAATAAAAAAATAACTCAAGGTCTGACAGATGTTTTTGGTGATTATATTTGTAGGATTGGGGTGCCGAGGGCATGTAGGGTCATTTGTCTACAAAGAAGATCAAATTAGAGTAATGTGAGAAAAGAATGGATTCTGTACAAATATTTTAAATATTATCTTTCTCTCAACCTATTTCTTATATTTTTAATAACATATTGATGGTAAGATAACCAGGAATTCTTCTTTATAAAAAGTAACACTTTTATTCTTTGTGCGTTTTTTTTTCTGTTTAAAAGTAGCATTTCAGGTGACTTTCCATTTGAATGACTATTTAAAAGGCAATAGAATAAGAGGCGAGGCAAGTAACTGAATGATTTTTAGTCCAAGATTTTTACCAGGTCACTATGGAACATAGTTGTCTGTACTAAAAGTAAGAGAAAAAATTCAGCTTCATTCAGATCCCCTAGAAAACAAATTGTGAGACAAAAATGTTGAATTCTGTCTTTTGGTGTAAAGGGGGAAGTACCAAAGAGGGTTAGGAGTAGAGACTGGTTTGTTTAACCTCTAAAAATATCAGTTCTGAGCAAGTGTGTACCCAAGTTACAAATAGTATTGGCATTGATGATAGTTTGAACTGTAGTACATAATCTTTCAGATTTTTATATCTGATATGCATACTCTATGAGTATGTGTATCCTAAGTGCCTCACTGTCTTGGAATGAATTACTTATGAAGGCAAGAATAGGAGGTTCTTGTAGAAGGATTCTCTGTAATGATGCCCCTCAGAAAGACAAATGATCCTAGCAGACAAAACAAATACATGCAAAACATCAAGGAAAAGTGCTTTTGAATGGCATTTACATTGGAATTTCAAAAAGAAATTTAATGTCTAATGTGATCGGGTGGGTTCAGAACGTATTTATTTACTCTCGGTGACTTTTGTCTTTCATGTTCTCAGTTTATAAATCAAAAGATCCTCTTTCGCTGCCAGTGTTGTAAATTCCACCTGCAATCGATTAGTCAAGCTGAGCGCCTTCTCTTGACATCATCGCCGTGATGAAGGTTCTGTGAAAGGAGCTGAGCCGATGGTGTTGGAGTTAATGTACAGGACACGAAGAATCCAGCCTGCTCCTTCCCAACTGCATTAGCTGAGCAGGAGGTAACAGTGTTAAAAACTTGCCTTTGGCTGCTGAGGTGAGTAGAACCTGGGCCAGGACACCCCCGGAGAAGACGAGTGTGGTGTGAAGGTCTGCAAAATTCACCATCTGGTATCAGCCATCCTCACTGTTAGCTTCACTTCGTGTGGTTCCCTACTCATTAAGTTGTACTTTTAAAAATTATAACATTAAGTACAGATGGAAAGGTTGAGAGGCAAAATGAAATCACAGGATTTTCTTCCAGGGTGTAGGTCCATAATACCTTGTACTGGTTGGGCTCTTCCCTGTTGTAATGGAACAGTCAACCTGCACCAAATCTTCATTATGTGCCTCGAGAGAGGGACCCAGCCCAAGTGCCAATGAAATGTCTCCCCTTGGAAAGGCAATGACATTTTCTAAACAAAAGACAGGTGAAGTGGCAAAGCAGAATCATAGAATATGTTTAGAGAACATCTAATTCAAGCTCTTCATTATCTGTATATGAAGACTGGTCCGCGTCTCAAGTTTAAAAGCTATTGTGAAAGTGTGTGAACCTGAAGCCAGCGTTCATTTTGTCATATTTGATAGTCAACTAACCCTGACTGTCAATCCCGACTGTACCATTTACTGGCTTTAAGAGTTTTGGCAACTGTTTTTCAGAGAATCAATTTCCTCATGTCTCAAGTGAAAATAACAACAGATAATTCATAATATTGTATTGAGGATGACATGGGACTACTTACTCAAAGCACCAAGAGTAATCCCTGAGACCTGTGAGGTGCAGAATAACAGGTCCTGTAATTAGTACACATCGTCACCACAACGGCTCGTTTTATGTGTCACGTTGGCGAGGCGATGGTGCCCACTTCTTTGGTCAAACACTCATCTCTATGTTGCTGTGAAGGGATTTTGTAGACTTGATTAACACTTACAATCAATTGACTTGAAATTAAGAAGATTACCCTGGATGATTTAGGTGAGCCTCATCCAATAGCTGAAACTTTAAGAGCATCAACTGAGATTTTCCGAAAAAGCAATTCTGCCTCAGGACTGTAACGTAAGACCCTCTCTGAGTTTCCGTTCCACCAGCTGCCTGCCTGCCCTGTGGGGTGGGAATTTGCCAGTCCCCACAATCATGGGAGCCAGTTCTTTCTTTCTATCTTTATCTATCTATCTATCATCTATCTATCTATCTATCTATCTATCTATCTATCTATCTATCTATCACTTCCTGGCTATTTATCTGTTACCTATTGTTCCGTTCCTCTGGCGAAACCTGGTACAATCATTAAAGGAACTAATAAAAGATCTAATGAGAGGAAGCAAATGGCCCCTCACAACAATACAAATGTATTATTCTGAAAACAATGTCTAGCTCTGCATTCCACAGCTACACAGTTGGATGGAAGCTTCACTGACATGTTTAAATGTGATCATTTTATTCTTTCTCTGATGTATAAAATATTAGAGTTGTACTCTAATAAAGGAAGCATTGGCTTCCTTTATCAAGCTCATGATTCACAAGCCAAGAAGCAGGTTTAACAATGGCATCACACTCCTTAGAGGGGGACAGAGACTAGAATTCCGGCCTGCTAACGGATTATTTAGTCTGCTCATACACCGAAGCACGCATTTTAATACTTGGATTATCTTCTCAATGACTTGATGTGGCAATTTGAGTGTGCCCCGTGTGGAATTCATCATCTTTATATTTTAATACATAGTATAAACTATATTCATGCCTTTTAAATATTGGCATTATTTTAATCTCAAATGATACACAAGGATAATTTTACATGAAATGGATAATTTAATGAAGAATAGGTAACTACATCAGATACTATTGTCTTACGTGTGTCTCCCACACGCCTCCGTTATTATCTTTCTCGAGAAAAGTGGCTGAGTCATTAATGCTATTTCTGGATACTGACATTTATGCCTGTGAAGACTCATCGTCATACCATATATTCATCTTTCAAAACCTTGTGGTTATTTCTTTGGCCCATCTTCATAGACTTACTGAAAAAAAACCCACCATATTTAGAAGCTAAAGATATTTAAAAATTAGCTAAGGTGCACAAATGTATATAACTTAATTTCAGAAAGAATCTATATGTTAAATCTATAAATAATTAGAAAGCTGTGTTCTACTGGTAGGAGCCAGAAAATTCCCTCATCCACGGTCATAAGTGTTCCAGGGTCTGCCCTCGCATATCCAGCAGAATGAAGCACCCTTCTCTTGCCTTTGGATGAGTGTTAGAAGAGGCCAAGTCCAGGGTCAGGACTTTCATTACCATCCCAGCCTAATGATGAGCCCAGCCCCTCCCCCACCTGCCCAGTGCTGTCATCAGAGGCCAGGCGGGGAACCTAGACATCCACCTCCATCTGGCAGTAAATAGATGGCATGACCCCTCTTCCTATAAGAGTGGTGTTGGAAGCAGCCAGAAACAAACAGAAACTTTAAATATTCTCCAGAGTCTCATCACATGATACCCACACTGTCCAGATATGAGTTGAAAATCACTCATGACACCAAGAACCAGGAACATCTCAGCTTGAATGGAAAAGGACAGTCACTTGATGTCAACAGTGAGAGGACTCTGCTATTAAACTTCTCTGGCAAAAAAAAATTAAAGCAGCCATTACAAGATGTTTCAGCAAGAAATTAGCAAACATGCTTCAAACAAATAAAAAAATAGAAAGTCTTGACAAATAAATAGAAAAAAGCAGCAAAGAAAGCAGAAGACACAAAAATAACCAAATAAAAAACTTACAACTAAAAAAATACAATAACTGACATAAAAAACTCAATGGATCAGAAGCAGAATGGAGGGAACAATAGAAAAAAGTAGTACAATAGAAACTATCCAATGTTTTAACATTTCTTTTCAATTACACTTTACTTCCATTAGTATTTTATATTGTTTTCAGGTGTAAGCATAGTGGTTAGACAACTATATACTTTACAAAGCGCTCTCTCGATATTTTCAGTACCCTAGCCGGCACCATATATTGTTATCACGATATTACTGAGTATATCTCCTGGGCTGTATTTTGCATCCCCGAGACCGTTCTGTGACTAGCAATCTGGACTTCTCAATCCCTTCCCCTTTTTCATCCAGTCCCCCAGCCCCTCCCCTCTAGCAACTCCCAGTCCCCTCTCTTTGTCTATGAGTGTGTTTCACTTTTGTTTGCTTATTTCCTTCCTTAGATTCCACGTATAAATGAAATCTTATGATAAATTACCCAATCTTAATAGCAGGGAAAGTAGATTTTAAAAAATAAAGACCCAAACAGATCCTAAGGAAATATAAAAATATTTAAAAAAAATCTCACATTCATGTCATAGAGTCTGGAAGGAAAGCAGAAAAGGGGACTGGAAAAATACTCAAAGAAATAATGGCTATAAATATCCCCAAATAATCAAAAGATAAAAACTAAATATTCAAGAAGCTTCATAAATCCCGAGTAGAATAAACCAAGGAAATCCATAACCAGACACCCCATAGTCAAACTTCTGTAAACTAAAAACAAACAAAAAACCCCAATAAAGAATATATTAAAAACCTCTCAAAACTCACCAACAAACAAAACAAAATATCCAAATAGAAAATGGACAAAACGTGAAGAGACACTTTGCCAAATTCCCGAAATCACTAAGAGAGAAATAACACCTTACACATAAAAAGAAAACAATTAGAATTGCTGGAGATTCTTCACCTGAAACCAGAGAGGCCAGAAGTGGCAGTACCCCAACTTCTTCAGCTGCTGTCTTGGGGGGGTCAGTGTTCCTGGGGGATTTCCAGAAAGAAAGAAGGCCCCACTTGGCAGGTGTTACTGATCTTGAGTATCAGGGGTGTTGAGCTATCCTCAGATAGTGGGGATAGAAGAGATTATGCCTGGTGCCCAAGCGGTCTTCTTCAGTGCATCTTGATTTTCTAATACTCGGTTTTCACGGTAAATGCTCGGATCAGCCTCCTCAGCATGGGGAGGGGGGGGTGGCCATTGCGGGCTCAGTAGCCTCAGGGTCCTTGTTGAGGTCACACCCCCAGGTCAGAAAGCAAGGCCTATAGAAGTGTGGCTGAAGGTAAGGGGTATTTATCTACGATGCTGTAGGTTAGGGCAGATGTGGGTATGCTGGTTTTTAGGGCGTGAAGGGAATCTCAGAAATTAGAATGAAGAAGGTATTGGAAGAGGGGGATTATTGATTTCTATGGTTTAAAATTATGCTAAATTTGTTTTGTTCCTTGTTTTTTTGATGATGATTGTTTTTTTTTCTGTGCTATGTTACAAGAATATGGGGTAGACAGAGCTGAATAATGAGCAAAAAATCATTCTGCTGGGAAAGCAGGATGATCAACAAAGAAGGCAGCAAGAGAGAGGAGTGGGCGGAAGCAGAGAGAAGGCCGTGCTGGTGGGAGGATCCCGGACATTGCCAAGGGCTCTTTCTCCTGCCAGGTGGCTGAATTTCGGCCAGTTGCCACTCATTGCTGTTGCTGGCTGAGGGGACGGAGGGTCTTGGTGAAAAACAGCATATATTCCTCTTTTATTCTCCAGAACTTTTCTATTTAGACTTGAGATCTGATTAAATTAGGGTTGGAGTTTTCTAACATGATAATTCCTGGGATTAATAAATGAGCGTAAAAAAGAAAAACAAAGAGAAAAGGAAGAAGAAGGAAGGAGAGAGAAAGTGAGAAACAAAGAAAGGGGGAGAGGGAAGGGGAAGTAAAAAGAGTGGATAACCAAGAGTGTGGTGAAGAGAAAGGCAAAGACATGGAAAAAGAAAAGAAGAGGCTTTCCACACAGAGAGGCTGAGATGAGTGTTTCTTAACTTCGGGCCATTAGACGTTTATGTTAACGAACTGTTAACACATGATTTGAATAATCAGAGAAAAGTTCAGTCCTATCACAGATCACTTCAAAAAGGTCTGTTAAAACTAAAAACAAATGGAGACCAGCTTTGGAAACTTCCTGGGCAGACAAAACCAGTTGAATCATACACACAAAGCTTAATTTCATTCATTTTACAGATGATCTGGGTCATTTCTTGCTTATGCCTCTGGAAAGCACAAGCAAATCTCAAGCTGTTTCCCAAGGTCAATATGAGGAAACCACTGACCAATTCTCTATCATTTAAGAAAATCCTAATGTTATAACCAATCACTTTAAAGAACATACAGTTACTGCTTTATGCGCTGCTTTGTAACAATCACCCCTGAGCCCCATCCATGTTTTGGTTTGAGTGCTCCTGGTTTGCAAGATTTGCACACTGTCTTTCTGGTGTGTGCGCAATAAACTTTTTCTAATTACTACTCCAGTGACTGCAGCTATTTCTGAACTTTGAAGGTCCCAGAAGTGAGTACTGCAGCTAAAATTTTATCTGACCTACCATCCAGCTGCCAGAGAGACCGAGAGACGAGACCCCTTGATACAGATGTTGAAGGTCACGGAGGTTAAGAATGTCTTCGTGATGGAACTCTTTACCCCCAGCAGTGCGCCAGGGCTGAGAGGGTAAATTATGCCGTGATGATCATTTTAAAGCTGTTCTGAAAAGAAAGTGAAGTTAATACAAAACAAATCGAGAAAATACTTCTGCAGAATTTTCTACAAAAGAGTTCATGGGCGTGCCGTATTTTCTAATGACGGGACCCTGACAAGAACTTTTCGGAGCTAGGTAAAGTGGTGAAGGGATGAGTTCAGGGTGGGTCTGATCAATGCCTAATTTGAATCTGCAGGCAAACTGGGTCCAAAATACTATGGCCCACAGATGAGGGTCAGGAGGCTGAGCTTCTATGCCAAACACGACTTCACTAGCAAAGGGTCATTCCATGGGAGTGGGAAGAGACTGTATAATATGTTCACATGTCAAGTGGGTGGAGTGAAGCCAGAAAGGGTGGATTGTCTAGCAGGGGTATTCAATCTTTTGGCATCTCTGCCACACTGGAAGATGGAGATTTGCCTTGGGCCACACATTAAATGCATTGCAATGAGTAATCACAAAAAAAATCTCATAATGTTTCATGTACACTTATGATTTTGTGTTGGGCCACATTCATAGCCATCATGGGATGCATGTGGCCTGCGGGCCACAGGTTAGACACTCCTGCTTGCAAACTGTCCTCAGAAACCAGGGTGCACCGGCCAGCTGTCATTCCCTCCCGGCTTTCACAAGGAGGGAAGCGGAGGCTGGGGCATACATAGGCAGAGGCAGGGGGTAAATGCAAGTGGCAGTTGTGAAAATAGATACCATCTGAAAGCAAAGAAGAGGCTGAAGACTTCCTCTGGGAAAAGCAAGAGAAAAACAGCTCACTGGCCAAGAAAGTGTTAAGACTGTGTTAAGAATAATAAGGAGTTTGGACTTGATCTGCTGTGTACTCACAGACTGTTGTTGGAAGGAAACGAGATAACATAGGAGGGAGCACTTGGTAAGTGGAAAGACTCTATGCTAATGTGAGGCACTAATACCATTATTCTCACCCAGACACAGGTTCCTGAGCAAGGCAGTGACTCTAAAAGGCGACCGTGGGAGCGTGGTGCACAATGGCTTGTGAAGGCAGGAGGAGTGAGGAGAGCTGCAGGATTCTGCTGACTCGGAGCTTAGTTGCCAGTTTGGATTATTCCTTAAAAACTGAACGTCCTCCTTTCTCTGCTCTCCCTCCCACCAGACCGTGAGGAATGTGTCCCTTTTTCCTGAACAGCCTGTTGACACTCAGACCCTGCTTTAGCTTAAAGGTGAACCAAGAAAGAACTGTAAAGATGCTTAGCCATTATAAACACCAGTGACCTACCTGTGTTTCTGTTTCTGGTCCTTCTGCACTTGGCTCCAAATATTTCTCTCTTCCCCTTTCACTTCTTATCCAAGAGAAACAGATGCCACCATGCTAACAGAAACCCATGGGTGGTCTAGGAAGAGGAAACCCCATGAACACAGAGCAAGGGCCTCTGATTTTGGCCTTCTCATGGCTGGAAGAGGGTCCCGAATACACAGCTTATATCATTAGTGCTGTACTAAGGTTGGCCCAGTGACTTGCTCCCACTTCCTCAAAAATTAAGCTTCTAAATCAATCCCTTCATGTGCCTTGTAATAAAGTTCAATGCCTGAATAAGAAAAAAAAAAACATCAAGAAACATTTTTTATTAAAAAAAATTTTTTTACTGTTGTTGAATTATAGTTGTCCCCATTTTTTCCCCATTGCTCTCCCCTGTCCTAAATAAGAGAAATTGTTAGGGAGGGAAAAAAGCTTGGCATTTACAGAAAGGAGGAAGCATTGCTTAGAATAAAGGCTCAAGATGGATCATGTGGAACTTCAATTCACAGAAAGAGTGATGTGTCTTTCAAGTTGAATGATGAACTGCCAGGAACCAAATTAGAAATCAATACGCTATATAAAAATTAGTCAGTGTAAGACCAATAGCAAAATGCTGTAATTATTTTTAGAGATGGGATTGAGAATCAGAGCAGAAGTACTTGGATTAAATTGAAAGCTGCCACACATTTGTCAAAGGAAAAACACCCCAAACTGTCAAAATACCATTGTCTTTTCTTCTTCCCTTTTTTTGACTTAAATAAATAGAATACTCCAAATAGGCAGCCCTAATAACTGAACCAGGGGAAAACCCCACCAAGAGTAGCATTGGACCATAAACAGTACTTTTTGCACACATCATTTGTTATTTGCATCACTGTAATAAGCATCTGTGCAGCATCTGAGAAGCATCTAAGCATCTGTCTTAGAATGCTAGCTCCTGGTGATGGTGGGGTACTCACCATGCTTACCTGGGGGACATAGAAGAGTGGCTCAGGAGATCTGAGCCTATCAAAACAGAGGCTCTGACCTCAGGCAAAGCTTTTGCAGGTGTACGCGCGCACACACACACACACACACACACACACACACCACTCAGTCCTCACTCAGGAATGTGGGAGGTAGGGGTGGGTAGGGCAGGAGAGAGTAATTCAGGGAGAATGGGGACAACTGTAATTGCACAACAATAAAGAAAACAAAGTTCCAATTAAATATATTTAAAAATTCCGTAATTAAAATTTTTCAGTTTATACCCCACCAAGAAAATGACAAGTATGAAAAAGGCATTAGTTTATAGGCTTCCTTACTTCATAATGTTCCATAGAAAAGTGCTTATAACTTACCAACATTATATTTATTTATGGGTTAGCAACATAAGTAAGAAACCCTAGCAATCCCTACTTTATTTTATTTTTTAAATTTAATTGTTTTATTGTGCAAGTACAGTTGTCTGCACTTACCACCCACCACCCCCCACCATCCCTGCCAGCCATAATCCTTACCTTAACCATGTGATGATACAGGGCTAGGGAGTTCTACATTTCTGTCACAGGAAGCAGGAAAATGTGCATAAAAACATACGGAAGAGAAAGATAAAGAAAATAATTTATCCCTTTATAGTGAAAGAAAAGTAAGCGTGTGAGTGTAAAACATGAATGTGCTTAAGGCTGCACGTCTGGTGACGTATAGACCTAACAAGAGAACAGCTGTTCTGTTTGGGTAGGTTCGTGTTATCTCTGCCTTGAGTTCACTTGGCCACAGGGTTTTGGGGTAGAAAACCTGATGGGACCAGATCATAAGGATAAGGCCTTGTTAGCCACGGAGCTGGATCTGTCTCCTCCTGGTGAAAGGGTCCTCCAAGAGGAAATAAATGTCTCCAGGTTGAGGTGACAATTCCTTCCCCTCACTGCACATGTATGTCTGCTGTTGCTGGAGCAGTAATTTGAATGTAAAGCTGGACTTTAATATGTGCGGTTTGTGGGTATGAAGAAAAGGGGTTGATAATGTATAAAAAAACTTCCTAGTGAGGCAGTATTAGTCAGGGATCTCCAGAAAAATGACCAATACGATATATAGATGATATAGACATAAGTATGATGAGATTTATTATAGGAATTGGCTCACTTGGTTGTGGAGGCCAAGAGGTCCCCAAATGTGCTGTTTGCAAGCTCGAGACCTAGGAAAGCGGTTGATGTCATCCAGCCTGAAGGTCTGAGACCCAAGGGACAGATGGTGTCACTCTCCGTCTGAGTTTCAAAGCCCAAGAACCAGGAGTGCCGATGTCCAAGGGCAAGGGGGGATGGATGTCTCAGTTCGAGCAGAGAGCACACTCGCCCTTCGTCTGCCTTTGTGTTCTATCTGGGCCCGCAGTGGACTGGGTGATGCCCACCCATGTGGGTGAGGGCCATCTTTACTGTCTGTCCATTCAAACGCTAACCTCTTCTGGAAACACCCTCACAGACACACCCAGGAATCATGTTTTATTAGCTATCTGGGCATCCCTGGGCCCAGTCAAGTTGACACATAAACATTACAAGTTCACCCCCTGTCTACTATGTACCCACACCCATCTCTTTAAACCATACTTCATCTCCAAATGAAGATAATAACAAGGTCAAAATTCCACCTAACATGATACAACTATTCTACTTATAACCAAAAACACACTACTCTCCTCCCTGGAAGAGCTGGCAACGTTCTTGAGTGATGTTTATTCTCCTGGTATGTCATCAGTAGATGTTCAGGAACATCACTTGACAATGAATAATGCCATTGAAATGTAATATGTTTATTTATAGAGATGGATATTTGTACCTAACTCATATACATGTTTCTATCTTAACCATATGTATTTATGCCTATAAATATGAATGTGCAAAAGTATCTAGTTAAGTAAACACTTATTATACACAAAGCAAAGGCCTAGGAGGGACTCTGATAAAAGAGAAAGAAAGTAAGGGAGGGAGGGAAGGAAGGA
>VMDR010020117.1:0-17812 GCA_007922815.1 Macrotus californicus
GCAAATGAAAAGGTGCTCCACATGGTTATTCATCCAGGAAACATACATTAAACTTACAAGAGGATACCACTACATACCCATCAGTATGGTTAGCCTGAAATAGCAGACTGAAAAGAGCAAGTGCTGGTAAGGATGTAAAGCTGGGGAAACTCCCATATACTGCTACTGGGAATATAATGTTTAACTTTTAATTGTGTTTTCAAATGGGCATAGAGAGTGACCTACAGAGTGAGAAAAGAAGTAATTGAGAGAGAGAGTAAGCAAGTAATCACAAGAGTGGTGAAAAGAAGAAAAGAGAGAAAAGGAACTTGAAAGAAATAAAAAATCGAAATTAAAGTTTGGTCATTTGCTTAATAAAGTTAACAAGGCTTAAAATAATACAATAAGAGAGACCCAAGATGGCAGAGAAGTAAGTGGAAGCTACACTAACCTCCTCCCAGGACCAATCTGAATTACAACTAAATTGTAGAGAAATCATCCTGAATAATCAATTGAATATACCCCTAGGAAGAAGCCTTATAACCACGAACAGACAGAAGAAATCACATCACCATAACATGTCTGGTAGGGAGTCTGGAGGAGATGTGAGAGGACTGGCTGGGCCCCCATGGGCAACAGCTGAAGTTCTGGAGGGATATTTCAGTGGCTGGGGGTTTCCCCCTGAGAAGTGTGGGGTCTAACCTCAACCTGGGCTCCCCAGTCTACAGCACCAGAGCTGGGAATGGAACCCAGAAAACATCCAGCTGTGAGATACAGTGGGGTTTCTGTCTGTTAGGGAGAGACAGCTGGAGACACAGAGAGCCTCTTTAAGGGTGAATGCACAGAATTTCATTTGCAGCCACTTACCTTGGGCTCTGAGGAGAGAACTAAAGGAACAGCTGCCATGGTTCCTGTGCTGAGTCATTCCCCATACTGCAGAAGCCATCTTTCTCAGGCAAGAGACTCCTCTGTAAGTGGCATCAGCCTGAGGGGTAGCAATAGCTCTGCCCACAGGAATTATTCTCCCCACCTTGTGGAGCTTAAGCCAGGCTGCTGAGTACAGCTTGAGACTCCATCATTGATTAAGTTGAACAACTAAGGTGTAATGCTGGGAGCTCTGAGACATTAGCTGACCCTGTCCTAGGCCTGGTGTTGTTAAAAACCAGCTTTGGTGCCCAGCCTGGTTCTTTCTACATGCAAATGGGTCTAGCAGAGGGAGCCACATGCTATGGATCACTGATAGCTCAAAAAAGGTTGCCCAGGGCTAGTCACAAACAGCGTCTGACAAAGGACTGCACCAGAGGCTTTGGAGATCTACCTAATACACAGAAACAAATACAAAGAAGCAACCCAGATGGGAAGACAAGGAAGTAGACTTCAAATGAAAGAAGAAGAGAATTCTCCAGAAGAAGAGCTGGATGAAATGGTAGCAAGCAATTTGTCAGATAGAGAGTTTAGAGTAATGATTATAAGGATACTCAACAGCATGAAAGACATAGAAACCATAAAAAAGAACCAGTCATAAATAAAGAATGCAATATCTGAAATAAAAAACACACTGGAAGGAATAAACAGTAGATCAGATGAAGCAGAGGATTGAATCAGTGATTTGGAAGACAAAGTAGGGAAAAAAACTGAGGAAGAGCAGCAAAAAGAGAAAAGAATGTTAAAAAATGAGGAGAGCTTCAGAAACATTATAGACAATGTGAAGTGTAACAACATCCACATCATGGGAATACCAGAAGGAGAACGAGCAAGAGATCGACAACCTATTTGAAGAAATAATGACTGAAAACTTCCCTAATCTGGTGAAGGAAAAAGATGTACAAGTCTAGGAAGCTCAGAGAGAACCAAACAAGTTGGACACAAAGAGACCTTCACTGAGAAATATCATAAGTAAAATGGTAAGGCTTAAAGAAAAGGAGAAAATACAAAAAGCTCCAAGAGAAAAGCAGGTAGTTACATACAAGGAAGTGCCAATTAGATAGTCATCTCATTTCTCAACAGAAACATTTCAGGGCAGAAAGGAATGGTGTGAAATATTCAAGGTGATGAAAAGCAAAGACCCACAACCAAGTCTACTTTACCCAGCAAGCCTATTATTTAAAATTGAAGGAGAAATAAGGAGCTTCCCAAGCAAGAAAAAGCCAAAGCAATTTGTTACCACCAAACCAGTACTCCAAAGAGTGTTAAAGGAGGGCTTGCTTTAAGAAGAAGAAAAAAAACAAGAAAAAAAAAACAGTCCAACAATAAAATGGCAGTAAATATTATCTATCAAAAATCACCTTAAATGTAAATGCCTTAAATGTTCCAACCAAAAGAAATAGGATAGCTAAATGGATAAGAAAACAGGACCCATATACATGCTGCCTCCAAGAGACATATCTAAGATTGAAAGATACACACACACTAAAAGAAAAGGGATGGAAAAAGATATTTCATGCAAATGGAAAGGAAAAGATCCTGGGGTAGCAATTCTTATATTCAACAAGGCTATATAGTAGGAGACAGAGAAGAATCCTACATAATGATAACAGGAACAATCCAACAAGAAGATATAACCCTAGTAAACATTTATGTACCCAACATAAGAGCATGTAAATATGTGAAGCAAATCTTGATGGACAGAAAGGGAGAGATCCACAGATACAGTCACCATCAGGGATTTTAACAACTTATGCATTTCAATGGATAAAATAAATATTCCAGACAGAAAATCAACAAAGAATCAGCAGACTTAAACAACATACCAGATCAAATGGATTCAATTGATATATTCAGAGCATTTCACCCCCAAAAAGCAGAATATACATATATTTCAAGTGCACATGGACTGTTTCCTAGGATAGACCACATATTAGGACACAAAACAAGTCTCAATAAATTTAGGGAGATTGAAATCATATCAAGTATCTTCTCTGACCATAGTGCTATGAAACTAGAAATCAATCACAAGAAGAACACAGAAAAACACACAAAGACATGGAAGCTAAATAACATGTTATTAAACAATGAATGGGTCAACAATGAGATCTAGGAAGAAATAAAAAATAAATAGAAGCAAATAAAAATGAGAACACAACAATTCAAAATCTGTGGAAAAAAAAGGAAAGAAATCCTAAGATGGAAATTCAAACAACAAAAAAAGCTCAAATAAAAAATTTAACTTTACACTTAAAGGAACTTGAAAGAGAACAACAAACAAAGCCCAAAGTGAGTAGAAGGAAGGAGATAATAAAGATCACAGCAGAAATATATGACACAGAGTTTAAAACATGATGCAAAAGATCGATGAATCTAAGAGCTACTTCTTTGATAAGATAAACAAGATTGACAAACCTTTAACCAGACTCATGGAGATAAAAAGAGGGCCCAAATAAATAAAATCAGAATGAAAGAAGGGAAATAACTGACAACAAAGAAATACAAAGGACCATAAGAAAAGGTTTTGAAAAACTATATACCAACAAACTGGATAACCTGGTCTAAGGGGATTCCTAGAAACATACAATCTTCCAAAACTAAATCAGGAAGAATCAGAGAATCTGAATAGACAGATTACACCTAATGAAACTGAATCAGTAGTTAAAAAACTCTCAACGAACAAAAGCCCTGGACCAGATGGCTTCATGGGTGAATTAACCAAACATCCAAAAAGAACTAATGCCTCTGCTTCTCCAACTATCTCAAAAAATTCAGAGGAGGGATGGCTCCCAAGCTCATTTTATGAGACCAGCATTATCCTAATTCCAAAACCAGATAAAGACACTACAAAGAAAGAAAATTGTAGGCCAATATCCATGATGAACATAGATGTGATCCTCAACAAAATATTAGCAAACCAAATACAGCAATGCATCAAAAAGATCATACATCATGACCAAGCAGGACTTATTCTGGGAATTCATGATTACTGCAACATTTACAAATCAATAAATGTGATTCATCACAGAAACAAAATGAAGGATAAAAACCACATGGCATATTAATAGGTGCAGAAAAAGCTTCTGATAAAATCCAGTACCCATTTATGATAAAAACTCTCAGCAAAGTGGGAATAGAGGGAACATACCTAAACATAATAAAGGCTGTATATGACAAACCCACTGTCAGCATCATATTCAACCGGCAAAAACCACAAGTGTTCCCCTTAAGATCCAGAACAAGACAGGGATGTCTGCTTTCACCTCTCTTATTCAAGATAGTACTGGAAGTCCTAGCCACAGCAATCAGACAAGAAGAAATAAAAGATATAAATTGGAAAGGATGAAGTAAAACTGTCTTTATTTGTAGATGACATGATACTGTACATATAGAACACCAAACATTCCACCAAGAAACTATTAGAATTGATAAACAAATTCAGCAAAATAGCAGGAACAAAATTAATACCCAGAAATCAGCTGTATTTTTATATGCTGATAATGAACTAACAGAAAAAGAAATTAAGAAAACAATCCCATTCACAATTGCTTCAAAAAGAATAAAATACCTAGAAATAAACCTAACCAAGGATATAAAAGTCTTGTACTCAGAAAAATTATAAGACACTGAAGAAAGAAACTGAAGAAGATACAAATAAGTGGAAGCACATACCATGTTCATGGATAAGAAGAATTAACATCATTAAAGTGTCCATACTACCCAAAGCAATCTATAGATTCAATGCAATTCCTATCAAGATCCCAAAGACGTATTTCACAGATCTAGAACAAATATTTCAAAAATTTATATGGAACCACAAAAGGCCCCACATACCAACAGTGATCCTGAGAAAGAAGAACAAAGTTGAAGAATCATGACACTTAATATCAAACTATACTATAAGGCCACAGTAAACAAAACAACCTGGTATTGACATAAAAACGGACACATAGATCAATGGAACAGAACAAAGAGCCCAGAAATAGACCCATGTATTTATAGTCAATTAATATTTGACAGATGAAGCAAGCACATGCAATGGGCTAAAGATAGTTTACTCAATAAATGGTGCTGGAAAATTGGACAGATATGTGCAGAAAAATGAAGCTAGATCACTTTCTTACATGACACACAAGAATAAATTAAAAATGGATTAAAGACTTAGATGTTAGACCCAACACCATAAAAATCCTAAAAGACACAGGTAGCAAAACCTTGGAAACGGCTCATAGATATTTTTTATCGGCTATATCTCCCCAGGCAAGGGAAACAAAAGAAAAAGTAAACAAAGGTGACTACATCAAACTAAAAAGTTTTACACAAGAAAGGAAAACATCAGCAAAATAAAAAGACAACCCACAGGATGGGAGAACATATCCACTGGTACATCTGATAAGGGGTTAATATCCAAAATTTATAAAGAACTTACAAAACTCAACACTAAAAAACAAACAGCCCTATTAAAAATTGGGCAAAGGACCTAAACAGACATTTCTCTAAAGAGGACATACAGATGGTCAATAGACAGATGAAAGGATGCGCAATGTCACTAATCATCGGAGAAATGCAAATTAAAACCACAATGAGGTCTCATCTCACACCTATCCGAAAGGCTATCATCAATAAATCAACAAACAAGTGCTGGCAAGGATGTGGAGAAAGGGAACACTTTTGTGCTGTTGGTGGGAATGCAGACTGGTGCAGTCACTGTGGAAAGCAGTATGGAGATCCCTTAAAAAGTTAAAAATAGTTCTGCCTTTTGACCCAGTGATCCCACTTCTGGGAATATAACTGAAAGACCCCAAAACACTAATTCAAAAGAACATAAGCACCCCTATGTTCACTGCAGTGTTATTTATAATCACCAAGATATGGTAGCAGCCCAAGTGTCCATCAGTAGATGAATGGGTAAAACAACTATGGGAGATTTAAACAATGGAATTCTACTCAGTCACAATAAAAGAAGAAATTTTTACCCTTTGAGGCAGTATGGATCAGCCTGGAGAACATTATGCTAAGTGAAATGAGCTAATCAGAGAAAGACAAATACCATTTGATTTCACTCATATGTGGAATCTAATGAACAAATTGAACTAACAAGCAAAATAGAGACAGAGGGGGCTGAATGACAGCTCAAGGGTGGGGCGAGGTTAGGGGGTGAAGGGATTGAGCAAAAAGAAAAAAAGACTCATGGACATGGACAACAGTGTGGTGATTGTGGAGGGTAACTGGGTATGAGGGGACTAAATGGTAATGGAAAAAATACAATAAAAAATAAAAGTAAAAAATAAAAAAATACTACAACAAATGTAGTATGTAATAAATAATTAAAAAAATGTGTGTCCTTTTATGGCACTTGGAGCTCTTATGCTAAGACTTTAATTCAAAGTTCCTGCCCTGAACGCTGGTGTGAAACGAGATGTGGAGATTAGAACAACTAGCCCCGATTCAGTGTACGGCATATTTAATCACTTAGTGTATGATTAAAAAAGTCAGAAGTCAGTGGGTATGTGATGGATTCTTTTTTAACTGATCCAGGTATATTGGTAAGTATTTAGAAAAATATTATTTATATCCTAAGAAAAATCCTACATGAAAAAATAAAGAGAAAAACCCAAACCAAAAGGAAACAAACTTCAGTATAACAAAAAGCAAATAAACTACCAAGAAAAGTTTTTACAAAAAACTAATATCTTTAATATATAAATAGTTTATGCAAACCGATTTAAAAAAGAACAAAGGGCACCTCCAATAGATACATGAAGAAAGGACACAAGCAGAGAGCAGACAGTGAAAATGGCTAGTGTTCATGTGAAACAATGTTCACGTGCACGAGAAATTTTTTTAAAGTAAATTAAAACACAAATGCCACTGTCACTCAACATCGGAATGCTAAACACCCTCGCAGTCAACGCCGCGGGCTCTAGTGACAGAGGTGCACTTAAAACATTGCTGGGAGTGCAAAGCACAGGAGGAGGCAGAACTTGGTTTGCAGTAGTGAGTACAGGAAACCTGGAGTTTATTCTTGTATAATTATTCATTAACTTTTGTATTATTCTCCATATGAACAACTGTAAACCTACTTTTGCCCTGGCCCATAGTGTAAACTTTGTGGGGGACACTTTGAAATTATGTTATCAGATACTTTAAAAAGAAATATACTCTTTGACTTAATGAAATCAGAAATACAGACAAAGATTTGGGTAAAAGGATATTCATTCCAGTTATTTATAATACCAGTCTATTGGGAAACGGTTACATAAATCCAGAATATATTTTGGGGTGTGAGATGAAGTAGGAATTTAATTGACTTTTTCTCATGTGGCTAACTAATGGACTCAGCATCGTTTACTGACTAGTTAGTTCAACTTTTGCCCGTTGATGGAAGACTACACCTCATTTTTCTACCTGCACTGGTCTACTTCTAGCCATTCCATCCTCTTCTGTTGGTCTCTCACCCACATTAATATTACACACACTTAAGGGCACAATTTTAGAAGAAGTCCTGATGTTGCTCAGAACAAGTTTCTCTGCTTTCACATTGTTTTGAAAACATTTTGCTGTTTCCCTCCCACTTTTCCTACTCTACACACAGTTTAGAAACAGCTTATTAAGATCCCCACCCTCAAGATTCTTTTGACATTTTGAATAAAATTAATTTATAGATACCTTTTAGAGAAGTGCCACCTCTCAGACATTAAAACTTCTCATCTAAGAACATGATAGAGGTCTTCATTTATTTCCTTATTCTTTGTGTGTGGGTATGGATATATATGTACATATACAGACATATGTTTGTATACACACACACATATGTATACACACATATGTGTATGTATATATATGTATACACATACATACACACACCTTAATGGCTCATACAACTTTTGTTATATTTATTTCTTATAGGAACCTTATTATTTTATTTCTATTATAAATGGTATCTTAAAATTTTAACTTTCTGTTTTTGGCTGGTATAGACAAAAGCTTTGTATAATAATCTCGTATCTAGCAACTTAGAGGAACTGTTAATGTGTTCCCTTCCTGATGGCCTACTTTCCCCTATGTTAGGGGATATCTGAGAACTCTGGAGTGTGACAACTGTCAGGCATCATTCAAAACGTGAGTGTGAGTTGGGGAGAAGGCAGACAAGTGGGTCATCCCACCCCGTCCTGACTGATAATAATAAGAGAGGGAGAAAGCTCCTCTGAAGTTCTGCCCATCCCCAGGGGCAGCCCTTGTCTCTCTGAGGTACACTGTGGGCCTTACAGACTGTTACCATTGTTGTCTTCAGTTTGGAAGCTGGTTCTCTCTAAACCTTTGGGTTTTAGCTTACCTGTCACCTCTTCAATGACTACCCTATTTATGGCACCTGCCAACACTCACCTTGCCTGTCCTGATTCCCTCTTACAGAATCCCATCCATGCCCTTCATGGTAGGCAGTGATCACACTTTATGACTGTTTGGTAAAGTCTGGTTGACTGTCTGTTCTCCCCACGAACTGGGAGCTTCATAACGCCAGGAACCAGGTTTGTTATTCTGTATTCCTGGTACTTGCCACTAAGCTCAATAAATCCTTTTAGACTGAATGAATGAGTTAAATACATCAAACATCTGTTTCAATTTTTAATGTTAATGATACTTTGTATCAACATTTAAAATATATTTACTTGTATGATTTTATTTTAGCTTCATCACTCCCTTTTAAAATAGGCATTACGAGTGCCCATTTGACAAATGAGGTAACTAAGACACAGGGGAATAAATAATGTGGTCCAAATTAATAGCTAGAAATCAGTGGAGTTGAAAACAGAAGCCAAATCATCTAACTCAACATCTAATTCAAAAGCTATGTAACAAAGAAAAAGAGAAAGAAAAGAGGGATGGAGGGAGGCCCAGACAAAGGAAGAACAAAGGGAGAAAAGTCCATTCACAAATAGGGCACACTGTCCTGTTTATCCTGCTAAGAACTCTGCAAGTCTCACACTGTAAGCCCTTTAGGAAACCTTTTACCTCTCTAAGCCATCTCATGCTGACAGGCAGATTAAGAATACTTTCAAGCAACCCTGCTCTACATGAATCATAAAGAGCAGGAAATAAAGGAGTCTGTAGTTGGAGAATACATCTCTCTTTCTGTGCTGCACTGCACAGGCATGAAACTTGTTGGTAAAGTCAGGTCACCTAATCAAGTCTGGTCATTGTAAGGAGTACTTACCATATAGATTTAAGTTTCAATTTCAGGTTCCCATTCTTTCTCCCATAAATTTTCTGCCTTAGTCAACATGTCACAAATCTTTGGCCTCCCTTAACATTTAAAAGCCACATGAGACCACCATCCCGGTTTTATTACAGTGGTGAGAGAAGAAATAAAATTACTTTCTACTGGAATCATTATTGAAAGAAAGAATGATGCATCCAACTTTTGATTTTAATCAATGATATTACATATGTTTGTTTCCTTTCTTTATCTCCACATCTGATGATAAAATGGTCTTTTGCATTAATTCTGATTATCTGGCTTCATATTATGAAGTCACAGAAAGGACAGGAATCCCCTACTGTTCCCAGTCTCTGTGCTCAGAGAAAAATACCCCTTACGTTAATAACCCTATTTTTGTGCTTTGGAAGACAAAGATACTTTCCTGCCAAAGGGTGATGATCCACTTATAACTGCTGATCGCTACCTGAAACACTGACAGAATGAGACCGTCCTACAGAGCGTATTGACAGAAGAACTCTAAATTGCTGAAAAGTACCAGTCACCTCTTCCTGAACCCAAACAGAGTCATGATATGGTATTGATGAAGTTCTGTCTGCCGCAGGAGCACCTAACAGTTAACTCTCAATACAAAGTGGTTGATCAGGGATGGAGGGTGACATGTCCTAAAACTTAGAGGTCACGACGGCAGGACGCGGACATACCCATTACTGACACATCGTATTCTATCAGCAGCGTTGCTTCTTGTCCACACTGTTTAAGAATACTCATGGCTTCCGCATGTGTGCTCCCAAGAAGGCGAATTCCATCCACACTGAGCAACCTATCGCCAGGCTTGATTGTGCCCTCTCTGAGGAAGAACAAAGGGAGAGTCTCTATTAATTTCCCGTGATGGGGCTTAGCATTAACAGTCACTTAGCCACCATGGTTCCTTCACACACATTCTGCCATCTGCCTCATTTACGTTTCCTTTTAAGCCTCAGGTGTGATGGTAAGAGTATAGAGGTAACCCTGAACAGAAAATTGCTGCAATATGACAGTCAGTAATAAGAAAATAGCCACATATTAGCAAATATCTAAGTTACTCACAATGAACTCTTGGGGTGCAAAAGTAATAAAAGCACATTTCTCTCTTCTAGATTTTGGCTTACATGTCTAAAATTGATTTATTAGAGTCCAGGAAATAGCATCCAGCTATTTTCCTAAAGCCAGGTGAGCAGAAAAGTCTGCTGCTTCCATTCAATTTATTACCAGTGAACCCAAGCAGGATAGGGAACACTGGTGAAAAATCCCCTAGTCTGTAAAATTTCCTACTGATTTATAAGGCCATTTGGCGATCATTAAATTGATTCAGTCTCACATTCACTGGAAAAGTCAGGCAAATACAATTCTCCCTGCTGTGACCATAGACACTCAAGGACCAGGCATTGGGGGAAGATCCCCTGGGGACCTTAGTGATACCACTAGGGTCTAACTTCCAGATCATAACCATCCTGCCTCAGGGAGGGACACAGAGATGAAAAACTCAAGTGGCAGGATTATAAGTTTAGGATTTGGGAAGAATAAAAATGATCTCTTAAATACCTTTCAGCTAGATAAGTACCTAAGTGTTTGATGCTAAATTTTTAATCTTAAATTCTTAGATTTCCTTCAGTCTTACATTAATAAGGTGCCATGTTGCTCACAAACCAGTAGCCTGCTTCTGATTTTCTGTCAACTCCAACTCTAAATGTTAATGAGAAATGAAAAGGCATGACAAGGGAAAAAGGCACTATTTCCCTGGAAAATTTGACTTTGTATTATCCTCTGGAAAGGCAAATATGCTTTAGTACACGTGAGAAAACAGTGTCTTCATATTCTCTTATTTTATATTAAATATTAATTTTTTAAAAAAATGTGAGTTCACGGTATGAGCTTTGAGGGAAAATAAACCTGAATTTCTACCCGAGTTCTCTGATGTACTAGCTGGCAAGTCAGTTAACTGTAATGGGCCTCAGTTTTGTCATCTGTAAATGTAGATAAAAATTCTTCATTTCATGGGCGACTGGGAGGATAAAATAAGGTAATGTCTGCCAAGCACTTTGCACAGTTTCTGGCACATAGTAAGTGTTCAATAAGTAGTATTTATTATTATTGCCATTTCTGTTGCTTAAGAAAGGTTTCAAACATTTATCCTGGTCTGAAACAGTGCAGTCAGGGGTGATCAGTGCGTTTTTCTTTTGCCCTTCTGCAAGATCTAATGGTAGGCGTTGTGCTCCCCCACCACTGTGGGCTCAACGTTTGCTGTGGATAGTCATATAAAGATAAGTATCTCCTGAGATATTTAAGTTGTGGGTTTACTTGGGACATCCCCACTGAGGCTTATAATATCAACCAGGAAAAGAGAGCTCTAGAGACCAACAATATTCCTTCAATTTTATTGAAAGTTACTTCCATTCTGACATACATAAGCATCATCAAAAGGTAATAATAATACTGATAAGGATGTTGATAATAGTAAGAATCAGACCCCCCCCCCATCTTTCCAGGTTAGGAGACTAGCAATTGGAGCTGATGCATTTCAAGTGTCTGCCTTAAAAATGCCAGCTGCCTTTTATTACGTATCTACAGTGTGGTAAGTCCCCCGAAATGTACCACATATCTCCAATCTTTGACAAAGCTTGAAAGATAGCTGTTATCTATATTTTACAGTGGAGGAAACGGAGCTCAGAAGTCTTAAGTCACTTGCCAAAGACGAGTGTCAAGCCTTTCTTTTGATTCCGCAGCTGAAACTATTTCAGTTTTCACATTCTAACATACCTGCTTAACATCTATCTTAAGCTAGGAAATTTATAACTCATCAACTTCTATGCCAGAGTCTTTAAGTCTATTTGGATGATCACACCGAAAGACGAAGTTTACCTGTCAGCAGGCCCTCCAGGACGAACACATGTTATCACAACGGGACGAGATTTATTTCTATCATCATGTGCTCCCCCTAGCAAAGAAAAGAAATACAGCTTCTTTCACCATAAAAAACTTCACTCACAAAATGCCAGCTGAGAAACTGAAGTACATTTTGCTGATGTGTGGAAGAAAACATGCACGTTTTTTCTCCTGGCCTATAATGGCCTCAAACATCTTTTCCATCTTATATGGAATGTTTTTGAAGTTATTTCTCCACCTCTCACTAAGTCTCAGTCTGTAATCGCAGGTGACATATAAAATACTGAACCACTAGAGTGACAAGAACATCAGCTAATTCTGAGAGGTACGAGCCGATTTAGAACAGCTGCCAGGAACGACCAGGGTGCAGGTAGGGATACCTGGTGCTAGTTAGCCTGGGCTATAATCCAGGGGAGTAGGTCTACAGCCTGACATGCAGGGAGAAGAAATGAAAGTGAAAGAAAAAAAATCCAAGTAAGAAAAAAAGAAAGAAAAAAAAAAAAGATTGAAGTGGCTCAAGTGGCCTCCATTAAATCGGTATGTTCAAAACTTGGGGGTGGAACTTGGCAGATTATGTCCAGCCAATTACAAAGCCTAGATGGGAATTTTAACCTGACATAGAAAATTTCTCCTTAACAATGTTTGAAACAGAGAAGGTTTGAGATAGAAGGTAATCTATTATAACCCCTCTTTTTTTACCTAGGACCCCTCATTGTACAATTTGTTTAATCTGTGCTCCCCCAGGATCCACTTGAGGTGGGCTCGTTGTTCTGCTCTTAGCTTGGAGGCAGCCCACTGCACATGTGCACGGACACCTAGAATGTTCTTCCTAACATTCAACTCACATCTGTCTTTTTTCAACTTTCATCCACTCGTCCTTGTTCTGCTATCTAGAGCAGTAAAATAAAAACGTGTACTTTCTTCTACAAGAAATGTTTCCCAAGGGTTGAGAACAGTGATTGTACACCTGCGAGGTCTTGTCTTAAGGCTGAACATTCCCAGCTCCTTCACTGCTCTCTACGAGACCTGACGTCCTCAAACGTGGCTGTCCTGACCACCCAGGGGGGTGGTCTCCAGTTTGCCAGCATCTGACTAATAAAACTGCTACTGTCACGTAGTCGTTCCTGAACGTTTGCCTGGTAGGACAGACGGACATTTCCCAAACTTGGCACAGGTAGGGAGGTTAACTTAAAAAACCCAGCCTAAGAGAAAAATACTATTACGTAACTTCTCATTTGCAAGGTGACCATTAAAAGATAAATTTGCTTTCCCCCCAAAGGGTATTGATTTAGAAAAGACAGCAAGAAACCTTTCCATAATTCTGATTTGGAGATCCAAATTTAAATGTATAACAGTGAATGATGCTAAAGTGTGAGAGAGATAGTTCTAAATTTCATGATATATGATATTGTTATCAGTGTTTAAAATAATGCACCAAATTCCGTGGTCTGCTTGGGTTGCAGAAGTTTGGTGATACAAAGCCAAGTGTAAAACCACTCAGAGTCAGTGGCATTCTCAATCCTGACTGCACATTAGCGTCAACCACCTGGGATGTTTTTGTAAAAATATCAGTGCCACAGTGCAAACCAAACCTGAACATCAGGCTCCATCTGTCAGATGAGTACATCTACCTACAATTTTATACTTGCGAATAACTAGATACAGAATAAGTAGGTAGTTTTCACTTGTGTCCAAAGTGAAAAGTAACTTACAGCAAGCAGAGTGATTTTCTCATTGGCCCAAACCAACTCCCACAGTGTGGTGGTAAGGGAATTAACTGAAATTTGACTCTCCAAGATTTAGGCCACAACATCATTTTTCATTCTGTGGATGCAAGCAAGCTTCTATTGTTTGGTGAGTCAAGGCTTTAGAGCCTGTGACATATCATTGGAAATGGAATTCCATTTAGTAGCTGAAAGCCAGTGTTATTGTTCTAAGACCCATTCTAATTGGTTGAGAGAAAAATTCTCCAGGACTAAATGAATATGCTTCATCTGAAAAATCCTCCCCTCCTCTCTGCATGTCCTGGTAGTCTCCATGGATCTAAGTTTAGCTCAGTATCTATGCTGCTGTAGTGCATCACCTGCCACGGTAACACGTATGCACACTACTTTTTTACTCTGCAATTCTTTTTGTGATTAACCAATGATTCTTCAGAGATGGATGGTGGCCACCTTTTGGGCCAGAAAGACCCTCCTGATAAATCTCAAACTGATCTAAAAATAGGAGTTCTGTATTTGATTCTCATTGAAAAATTACGCAAAAGTCCATGAACTTTTATGTTTACCCAATGTACTGAGGGGGTTATTAAAGCCTACAAAAATGTGCTACTCATATGCTAAAATTCATTAGTCCTGAGTTTTCAAAATCAGTATAGTACTAAGAAGTCTGATGTCCACACAAATCTAGGCAACACTCAATTATTTATTCATTCATTTATTAAGTACTGAAAATGTGCCAGGTAGTACTCCAGGCTCATCTTAAAAGACTCTAACTATGCATGCACATACCGGTATTTGAAAGTCCTGCACACTGTGGGAAGAACATTTTGTTAACATTATATCATCAGTTGTCTCGAGGTGGCTGTGGATTTCAACTCCTTTTTTTAGTTCTTAATGCTAAATTACTGTTGGTTTAGCTCTTTCATTAGCAATTTGATTGGTTATTGATTAACCATGCAGCAACTAGTGACAAATATTTGCACCAGCAGGACCTTTACTGCAGCTTTCCAATAATTAGCCCTGTAGGCATGGGATTCAAGTGCCTCTCTCTCACACCTACATTGCAAAAACAGATCTATATACACCACTTTTGTGCTAAAATTACTTGTACACTGACTTTTCATTATAGACATCTAGTTCTTTTACATGGAAATGTGGAAATGGTTAAGGTAAATTATTAGGGTACATTACGACCTGGACGGAAAAGTGTAATAACTACTGGTCTAAACCACTCAGTGAGTTCCTCGGTGCCCATTTTTCCTTCTGCTCACTGGAGCACTTTATCAACTTGTGTCTTAAACTCACTGCACTGTAATTTACTGTAGATAGGGGTCATGTCTTACGACTCTAGAGTGCTTGGCACTATGCTGACTTGTTGACGAACCCTTAATAAACGTTTGATAGATTCGCTAAATGACGGATGCAGAATGAAATCTAATCTTAAAGCTCAATCATCTAAGACAGGTCTATATGAATGAGCCCATCTCTTCCACTCACTGATGTCTGCATATTTATTAAGATACTTAGTTAACTTTAATTAATGTTTTAATAATTTAGGTAGAATTTTGACTGTCATGAAATACAATGTATAATAGACAAAACCAAAAAAAATCAAGGCATGCGAAATCCTAAAAAAATTCTTGTTGCCTGTATTGTTCCCTATTAAACCTCCCTTTCACACTAGGAATTATAAGTTGTTAATATCTGCATAGTCTTGAAGGGATAAAACTGCTAATGAGAAAAAACAGAATATTAGAAGCCAAAATTACAGCTCAGAATTAATGGTTCATGGACCAGCTGGAGTCACTTGAAATCTTTATTATTAATGTCATCTTATCCCCATATTAAGATGAGTTGAGCTGATGTACATAGGTCCCCAAGGGATTAAGTTATCTTCAAACCATTTTTAGAAAACTACAATAACGAAATATTTCAGGAGAATAAAAAGTTGCTTAATCCTGATGTACTAAATCAAATCAAGCCATACTCAGCATTATTTTTCCAAAGCAAACAATAATCTTTATTGAGATTATGAACTCAGGGATTTATGGCAATAATGGCCTTTTTTATTTTTGTTTTTATATTAAAAAATTTAAATTAAAGTATAATATTATATTAGTGTACAATGTTATATTAGTTTCAGGTGTGCAACATGGTTATTCAACACTTATATACCTAACCAATTTGTTCACCAAGAGGAAGTCCAGTAATGGTCTGTTACTGCACCAAGTTATTACAATATTACTGACTATATTCCCTCTGCTACAGATTACATCCCTGGGACTTATAATTGTTTCATAGTTAGAAATTTGTTCATTCCATTTCTGTTGTGCTCATTCCCCTACTCTCTCTTCTCTGACAACCTTCACTGATCAAAGTTTTTGACTCAGTGATACAGAAAACTATAAAGGGAAGGTAAAAGCCCTGAGAAGTGGCCAATAAGTAGGATGACTGTGGACAGACAAGGTCTGCAGGTAGTGACTTCTTGCTCTGCATTCACAGACTGAAAATGAAGCTGGATCATTTGCATTCCACTCTGATTCCCACTCATTGCTTATTTTCTTTAAAAAAGAGTGGATGCAAATATTCTAAGGTGGCTTCACATGCTGGAAATATCAGTGTTTTGGGGGGTGACTCTCTAGTTCACTCCCAATAATTCATTGATGAATTCTCCAAGAACATCTGATGGTTGACATTTTCTAACCATCACCTACCTCGTATTACGAAACCAAAGGTATTGCCTTCTTTATGTAAGGTGACCTCCACCG
Source organism: Macrotus californicus (assembly GCA_007922815.1). Classification (NCBI taxonomy): domain Eukaryota; kingdom Metazoa; phylum Chordata; class Mammalia; order Chiroptera; family Phyllostomidae; genus Macrotus; species Macrotus californicus. Next base: position 16,536 of record VMDR010020117.1, read on the forward strand.
TCCGGAAAATAACACTTGATCCTTGGACAGCTGAATGCAGAAAAGAGAGAGGGAAACATAAGCCTTAAGTCATAATAACATTTCCAAATTTTTTGATGTGGCATAAAATACAGAAGATTCCTGTTGCAAATAATTGTTGTTTTGAGTATAAAACAGCAGTAATTTATTTCAAAGAAAATGTTAGAAAAATAATTGGAATGACATATAAATACCATAAAAGAGTCATCTGCATAAGTGACTTATACAGGTTGAAGTGGAATCAAATTCACAGGCATTTCCTTTTGGCTTGTGTAGCCCGTCTCTAGGTGGATGGTAATACTCATAACTGTTAAAATTCTGTAGAATGAGAGACACTCTTCATATGATAAATAGGATTGTTTTTCCTTTGTGAAATACAAAAACAGTATGATTTTTGTAAAACTTATGAAACAATTAATGTGTTTATTTTTATTTTTGCAGCTAGCAAAGGAAGAAAAAGTATTCTCAAATTGTCATTAATAGACTAGGCTGATACAAATAGATTTTCTGACATGATGCAAAGCAATTAAACAAACATATCAGCAATGCAAATGAAACTTGGAGGGCAAAAGAAATCCTAAGTACATTCAAAATATTACTACTGACTAATAAAATAAAGATCTACTTAATTCTACTCGATATCATCATGCTTATGTTGTATTTGCCTGTTTATTGCTCTCATTTCACAAAATAAAATTACATTGCCAGGTTGTAATCTCTAATTATAGTACACACAGTATGAAGGTATAAGTTGTACAAAGGTATAGTCACTAAACTATTCCGTACAACCATTTTCATGAAAGTGGTGAATAATTCTGTTATATAGTAAGCTTGCTGAATTAAAAACAAAAAATTTCCACAAATTAATGTTTTATCATTACACATACAAATGGTTTTATTCATGAAGACAGAAAAATTTGCCAACTGTAGAATTTGATGGTCTTAGATCTTTTGTTGAATTTGTATAATATCAAATTAGCTTATGCTATTTCCAGTAAATGTTAATGACACATTTTTACATTGTTACTAGATCTTGAAGGCTATTTTATATAAAACTATCAACAAGAAATATATAGACATGATTTAGGGCATTTTAAAAGAGAACACTTCTTTCCATTTCAGTAATAGGAGGTAATTTTAACTAAGCATTAATTATCATCATTTTTATTAGAAATTCTGAATCCTCAAAGGAACAAACACGAGTATAAAAAGTACACAGCTAAATACACAGGCCTGCTCTCATCCAGCTGGGGCATAAA
>VMDR010020118.1:0-17821 GCA_007922815.1 Macrotus californicus
ATTGTGCTAATTTATTTAAATGAACTATTCTAAGTGAGAGAGTTTGGTAAAAATTTCTAATTTCAGGTATATACATACGAAAATTATGAATGGTGAAACATGTGTCCCTTATACATGTTCCTGACAAAGGGGGGGTGGGATCAAGTGTGGGAAGTGGGAGTGGCTGGGGTTGGGGGGAGTTATGGGGGGGAAATGGAGACAACTGATCTTGAACAACAATAAAAAAATGTGAAAAAGTAAAAAAAATTATAAATGGTGAAACAGAAAGGGATCATATGGTGACTTCTTTTCCTGTTCTACAGAAATATAATCACTTCAACTTCTTTCATATCCTTGATTCTTAAAAGAAATAAAAATATACATATATTAAATATGAGAGATTCGGAGAGGTTTAGAAAAATCTAAACCAAGTCTTTCTATTAGGTGGAAACTTACCTAGATGTGATTCCACTCTTCCAGTTCAGTCCTGGAGATGTCCAGACAGCACAGAAAAACTTCATGGTGCCAAAGCATTACAAATGCAATAGGAGAAACCCCTGGAGGAAGAGAAGGAAGCTTTATGTTGGGGTGGGAAAGGGGTAGGAAAGCACCTAGAGTGGAAGAGGATCAGGAAAGGGTGGGGGTAGTTTTCCTGTACACTTTCCTCCGCCTTTTGTTGCCCTCAGTAAGGCAAAAAAACTCAGTATCTCCAACACTACTCTGGGTATTCTATCTATTGCTGGTAAAGAAATACAATCTTCTTTTATATTAATCTTGTATCCTGGAAATCTACTAGATTGTTTTATATTTAAGCAATTCTCCAATGTAAGGTTCTACACATTTTAACATTGAAATGAATCTTAAAATCTAATTCATAATCACTGTTTTCTAAATAGTAGTCATCACTGCCCATGAATCAGTGAACTTGGTCATAGCTCCTGTCTTCATTTTAATTGAATTGTATATAGTGAGTAATAACAGTAGGGAGTGCAACTGTTAATTAAAATGTCTTTAGAACAACTATACTATTAAGTTTTGGAAAGAAGTTATTGAGGACACAAAAAAAGACACAGAAACAGAGCAACAGAGCAGTACATATTCATTATGGGAGGAATAATCAAAATATCATATTTACTTGCAAAACAATAACCAAGTCCTATACAGAAAGAAAAGAAAGGAAAAGGAACATAAGATGACAAAATTGTGTTACAGGTATTTACTGTAAGGAGTGCAAAATAATTATTTACCATACGTCAGACAATAAAACTGAGGGAAGAACTTCCTTAAACTCTGGAAAGACTGGAGAAACTGACAAATTCCTCTGCACAAGAAAAGACTACTTCGAGCTGCACGCACTCCTATTGTCAAGGCAGTGTCAGAATTTAATTGAGATCATCTTTTTCTCAGTAGAAAATAGTTATGAGTCTTAACTGATAAAAATTATAGACTCAATGTAAAATAATATGAATTTTAATAATACTAATTATCATTGTTGAAAAAAGACAGCTGAGTTTCTCTATAACCTTATTTTAAATTTAATCTTTATTGTATTTTTCCATTACCATTTAGTCCCCTTATACAGCCCCTGCTCCCAATAACAACCACACTGTTGTCCATGTCCATGAGTCATTTTGCCTTTTTGCTCCATCCTTCCACCCACTAACCTCTCCCCCAGCTCTCATTCTGCTCTCCATCTATGAGTCTGTCCCCATTTTCCTTATTAGTTCTGTTTCTTCATTAGATTCCACATATGAGTGAAATCATATGGTGTTTGTCTTTCTCTGACTGGCTTAGTTCACTTTGCATCATGTTCTCCAGGTCCATCCACACTGTTGCAAAGGGTACAATTATCTTCATTTTTACTTCCAAGTAGTATTCCATTGTGCAAATGTCCCATGCTTGTTTTATCCGCTCATCTGCTGATAGAAACCTGGGCTGCTTCCATTTCCTAGTGACTGTAAACAATGCTGCAATGAACATAGGGGTGCTTATGTTCTTTCAAATTAGTGTTTGGGGTTCCTTCAGATATATTTCCAGAAGTGGGATAGCTGGGTCAAAAGGCAGATCCATTTTTAATTCTTTGAGCTATCTCCATACTGCTTTCCACTAGAGGCTGCACCAGTCTGCATTCCCACCAACAGTGCAAAAGGGTTCCCCTTTCTCCACACCCTTGCCAGCACTTGTTTGTTGATTTATTGATGATAGCCAGTTTGACAGGTGTGAGATGATATCTCATTGTGGTTTTAGTTTGTATTTCTCAATGATTGGTGACATGAGCATCTTTTCATATGTGTATTGGCCACCTGTATGTCCTCTTTGGAGGTGTCTATTCAGATTCTTTGCCCATTTTTTAATTGGGTTGTTTATTTTTGGTGTTGAGTTTTGCGAGTTCTTTATAAATTTTGGACATTAATCCCTTATCAGATGTATCAAACCTTTTTATTCATTTTTTCCTGCCTTATTGTGCTGGTTAGAATCACCAACAAATTCTAAAAGAAAGGAAAATGGGAGCCTGTTGTCTTTTAGTGGTTTCAAAAGCAAAGCTTTCAACATCTTACTTTAAATATAAGATTCAACAAAAATTGTTGTAAATATATTATGGATTAAGAAATTTCCCATGTTTGCTAATTGTTTTAATCGCAAAAGGATGTGAAGTTTTGTCAAACAATTTTTCTGCATTTATGAAGATAATCATGTATTTTCTTTTTATCTGTTGATCTGATCAATTGCATTTATTAATTTTTCTAATGTCAAATGAATCTTGAATTCTTAGATTGAACCCAGTGGCCAAAATGTATTGTCATCTCTCCTTTATATTGCTCAACTCAATTTAATATTTTGTTTAGTTTTTATGTCTATGTTTATAAATGACCTACCTTTCCTTCCTTGACTAACTTTTTCAGTTCTTATTATCAAGTGTAAGCTAGTCTTATAAAGTAAGTTAGGGAGCATTCCTTCTTTCTTATACCTCATGAATCATTTGTTGAGGGTTGGAAGTACCTTTTCCTTGAATGCTTTTTGAAACTTGCCATGACCATCTGGCCCTTGTATTCTCAAAGTGGAAAAAAATCTGTCAACTAATAAAATCTCTTTAATGTTTATAGTTCTATAGGTTTTTCTGTTTCTTCTTGAGTTGGAATGGTGAATATAACCTATTATAAGATACAATCTATTATGCAAAGTCTGTTCGGAATAAGTCCAGCCATTGTTAATGTAATGAGAACAGTTTACATGACATCGATTTAGTCGGGCAGCCAAGGAGAGTGGACTGGAATGTGCATGTGTGAACACTGACAACTTCACTGTATAGTCAGTGGGGGCGATAGACACCATTGAGTGAACACTTGTACTGTGTGGCCATCACATTAAAAATGACAAGCAAGTAGAGCAACAAATTTGCATCAAATTTTGCATTAAGCTTGAACATTCCTCCACAGAATCTCCACTCAGATGATTCAGGAGGCCACTGCCATGGGCAACTGGTGATTGATAACTTCCTCACAAAATTGTGCCTGCTCATGCATCATGTCATGTACAGAGTTTTTGGTGAAACATCACATCACCCAGGTGACTCAGCCTCCCTACAGCCCACATTTGGTGCCCCACGACTTCTGGTTTTTCCAAAACTAAAATCACCTTTGAAAGGGAAGAGATTTCAGACTGCCAATGAGATTCAGGAAAATATGACGGGACAGCTGATAATGATTGAGAGAACTGGGTGAGGTCCCAAGGTACCTTCTTTGAAGGGGACTGAGGCTTCATTGTCCCATGTACAATGGTTCTTGTATCTTGTGTCTTCAATAAATGTCTCTATTTTTCATATTACATGGCTGGATACCTTCTGGACAGAACTTGTATCTTTATTGTACCTTATATTTTAATAAAATCTAAGCATTTTAATCTGTATTTTCTAATTTATTCTATGAAACTATAAATTAATATTTTTATCTTAAATGACTGTAGCTTCTATACTTTTACATTCTTAATATAGTTTGTCTTTTTCTTCACTATCACCAGAAGTTTGTCAATTATATTAGTTTTTCAAAGAACAGTTTGTCTTTTTTAATTCTCTGTTAACTATATTAATTCTCTGTAGTTTAACAGTATTCATTAATTTCTAGCATTATATTTATGTTCATATTTTTATTTATTTATTTTTGTTTCTTGGAACTTATTTCACTGTTTTTTTCTAATTCTAGTTTGGATGTTTTGTTGTTGTTTTCCTGCTCTTCAAATGTCATCGTTGTTATATGATAAGGATATATATTTACCTCTTGTTTTTGTCAAATTCCTCAATATTTGATATGTAGCATTTTCATTTTTATCAGTTCAAAATGCTTTCTAATTTCCATGATTTTTACTTGACCTATGAATTTACTTTATAAATGTATATTTAAATTTTTATATATAAATTTTAAGTTTTGACTCCTAGATTAATTGCACTGTGATTAGATTATGTCTATATGATTCCAACCCTTAGATATCTGTTAAGATTTGTTTTATGAACGAGAAAATGTTCAAATTTTGCATTTGTTTGCATAGAATGTTTCTTGCATAGAATGCAGTTGTTGGATGCAATGTTCTTCTATTTGTGTCCATTGCATGACTTTTGTTATCATATTGCTTAACTCCAGAAAAACATAAGTGTAATGCAGTTGTCATTAATGATGAAACTATATGGCTATGGGTGGTTTAGAAATCATGCACATTTTGTGCACACCCTCCAGTATTATTTAATCTCCAACATTATTGTTCCAGAATTGCCGGTAAACAGAATAATATTGGACCACTTCCATCATTCTTCTCCCACCAAAGTCAACCCACATGACACCCAGGAGATTCTGGAACAGTCTTGTATGGTACTTTCACAAAACATTACTTTACAAATCAGAAATGCAGCTACTATGTGTTAATAAGAGAAACAAGAACACAAACTTTAATACTATACATTGTAGGGAACAATATTGATAAAACAGGATGTGCTAGAACACAATGAAATAATTTATTTGCTGTAAGCTGCTAAAACATCCAAACTCAATGTGTCTTAAAAAAGTAGGTACATTTTACCTGACACCTGCTGAAAAAATTTCCCTGTCATTCTACTCAAAATAAAAACCTAAAGTTCTGCATGCAGTGAAAACTGAGATGCAGATGGAAATTTCCACATGACTCTTTTTAAAATCTTGCTAACTGAATTGTTGCATTGCCTCATTTCTCACCTGACCCTAATTCAAGTAAGTGTATCGTGCTAAAGTACAATATGGTGGCTAGAGCGTCATGGACACAGCTGATGTGATCACTGAGAAGTTCAGGGAAATATAATTTCAAATGTTTAAATGTGATCACTAAAAATTTTAATATTTAAATCATGATAACTACATATTTATGCAAAATCTCAGATTTTAGTGCTATAAAACAGATAGTAGGATGGCATTTATGTTTGCCCTCAACTTTGGTTAAATATTGATTTCAATACCCTGCTGAATTGTACATTTAGTGTACCTCCAGAATAAACCTAGAGAAACTCCTGTGTGTGTGCCTCCAGAGACGTGTTCAAAATTGTTCATAGCAGCCCTATTTATAAATTGAAAAAACTGGAAACACAAATGTCTATCAACATTATATTGAATAAATAAATCATGGTATGTTTATACAATCAAATACTGCTTGAAAGTAAAACATAGACAAACTAGAGATAGAGATGAATCTTACGAATTTTTGTGAAAGACCAAGTCATTGAATACATGTGGTATCATTCCATGCATGCAAACTCAAAGCCAGATAAAATTCAACATATATCGTCTGAAAATACATATGTAGATATTAAAACTATTTCTAAAAAGAGCAAAAAATCTTAATACACAATTTTGATTTCTGGCTACCTCTGGGAAGGAGACAGTGGAATTAAATAGTTGAGGAGTTCTTTGGAAGCTGTAAGTTAGTGGAAATGTCCTGTTTCTTGGGTCAGGTGATGAATTCATAATTTCATCATATTATCATGAAATGGAATGGAAATAACAGCCTATGGTAAACCAATTATAACAGTGTGCCATGAACCAAGGATTGTGACTAATACAATTCTGTGCACCTGAGACCCACAGAAAAAGCAAGCAAAGCCAGGAATTAGTATTTCAGAAAGGCATGGCCATGCACTCTGACCATGGCTACTGCTGCTCAGGGAGAGGACGGGCCATGACCAGGAGCCTCTAAGGTACTTGCCACACTCCAGTTCCCAATCTAGAACCGTGAACAAGGTCTCGCTTCATTATTAAACTGCATTAATTGGTCTAGACATTTTCTGTTTATGTAAAATAGTGTATAATTTTTAAAAGATAAAAGTAAACACACAGACACACAGATACATACTTATTACACATTCAGATGTATGCAGGAAATCCACAGGGGAAGTCTTGGTGGGCGTGGACAGTGGCAGTTGTCCCTGGGGATGAGGAATCAGGACTCGGCAAATCTGTTTCTAACCAGCCAGTGCCTGTGTCAGTTCTGCCTCCTCTTGTCTCTGTAACTGATGGTCATGGAAAGAAAACTGCGCACTTACTGCCAAGGCTTAGAACAGCTTCCCTGAACTCACATCACCGGTAGAACCACTTTTATTACAAAAGATAATTTATATCACACACACTCACAGTGATTTTCCTCTGCTAAAACCAAAGCAGCAAAATTTCCACAAGCATCAGATAGCATCGCCTTAAATATCCTCTGCCAGTTTTACTCCATTATTTACCATTTTTATTCCCCTTGACTGGTTCCGTTTCCACTGTACTTTATTAAAATATATTTATCATTTATTAAACACAATTTTGAAAAAGAAAGTAAATCATCCACAAGTGCACCAGACTGAGATAACTATATTAAGTTCTGCACATCTTATTTCCACTCATATAGTTTTAAACAGAAGCAATCCTAATGTACATAGTATTTTAATTTTATTTTTTTCTCCTAACATCATAAACATTTTTCTTGTTATTGGTGGCCTTCATAATTATAATTTTAATAGTTGAATAATATTCCATAGATTTAATGGTTCATAATTTACTAAACAATTTCATAACAGTTTTATATATATAATTATTTTTCAGAAACATTTTGTAGCTGTTATGAGGGAGCTGCTGCAGTGAACATTTTCTTGTATGTAGTTGTTCTGCTTCTGTGGAATTATTTCCTTAGGACATGTTCCCCAAGGCGAACTTCCCGGGTTGAGGGCTATGACTGTGTCCACAGTTCTTGCTTTGTGTTGCCACACTGCGTTCAAGAGGATCATGGAGTTTACAACTGTCACCAGCGATGTACAAAAAGTGTCCATTTGAGTGTAAGCAACTGGCTTTTGTGGGGTTAGTTATTTCTGCTGTCCTAAATCCTTCCTTTCAAGACGGAAGCTTCTGATGCTTTGCTTTTCTCCCTTTTCAAAATATCAAAAGTCCTCTGAATCTGTCTCGTCTAACATTCCTTCACCAGCCTAACCGGTCACCACCACCAAGGCCATGCAAACATCTGCCGCAAAGAATTCATTGGTGCACAGGACTGCTGCCTTGCCCAAGTGTGTTTCAGTAGTTTCTTGAAGATATTTGTAAGATACTTATTCCCAAGTGAATGTCCTATATTGGATAACATGCTTGTTTTTTCTGTCTAAATCTAGGCAATTTACCTTCTCGCTGTCCTGTTTTAATTTTATCCTTTTAAAAAGTTTTATAAAGCATTTCTGTTCAAAGTAGGTCTCCCCTGCTATCAATATGTCAGCATGGGCAGGGCTGTTGGCATCTGATGGCCCATCAGTGTCACTCTCTGCTCTCCGCATCTTGAAGCACAAGAATAGGAGAGGCCAGAACCAAGATGAATGGAGTAAGCTGAGGCCTCAACTTCTTTGTTCCAGTGGGACCTCTGTCCACCAGCATTCTGGTGACCTCAGCAATTCCTGGGCCACCAAAACCCTCCACCAGGGAGCCCACACACCTGCTGGGGAGGCTGAGAGACGTCCCCACGATTGACACCAGAAATATGGCCACAGTTTTACCCTGTTTCTATAGTTAAGTCCTAAATGTGTATTCTCTCATATTTTCTTTTTTTCTTTAATTTTCTCAACATCTTTTTGCGTATTCTCCCCTTCCAAAGTGTGTAAGTGAACCCTAACTTGTCCAGAGCCCCTAAGGCAACAAACTCCCAATAAATGAATTTCAGCCGTAAGAACACATACTTGGCATGGAAAATGGTTTGTTCTCCAACCACAGACTGGAACACCAGTAAATATTGTTAACCAAAGTATTTAAATGAATATTTCATCATAATCAATGTTAAAATCCTGAGAAGGTAACTTTCTTCTCACCTTCCCTGTGTCTATCAAACGTTAGTTAGAATATGCGGCAGCAGAATGATACTGAAACTTGCAGTTCAGAAACTGTGTTCTTACAAAAGGTGTCTATGCCAGTTAACATTCTGTCTTATTTTTCTCCCCTTCCTGCTGAACGCAACAGCCATACTGGGCTAAAAACCCACGTACAGGGGCAAAGCTGCTTAGACAGCTTTTAGTCACCAGTGCTGGCCTTCCATAGGCTGACTTCAGTTTTAACGACATTGCTTAACCTGGGAAAAATTCACAGAATTAAAAAGGGCATTACAATGTTCCCTGTAATACATTATCAACTCTGATATCACTCTTTTGTGCCTGTTTAAACCTCAAGTTAATTTTTATAGGCAATAATATTTATCCGTAAGTATATGCCAACACCATATTGGAATTTGGGTTTCTACCCGAAACATTTTCCTATTAGATGAAGCTGCAAAATTGATGTATCTAATTTCAGAACATTTGTATACTGAAGTAGTGTAAAAACCTATATGTTATAGCAGGTAACTTCCTGAGCTTTAATTTTTTATAAGGAGAATAAAACTTTCAGACTATGTTTCTGTGTCTAGCAGAGATTACTACAGGCTTTGTTCATAGGATACAAAATACCCTACAAAAGTAGGCAAGAACAGGGTCAACAATACTGTGATAAATTTGCATGACGACAGATGACTACCAGAGTTAGTGGGACGATCACACTGTAAGGTATAAAAATGTAGAATCAAAATATTATATACTTAAAATTAATAGAACTGATTTAATATTGCGTGCTATTTATACTTATTTTTTTTAAGTAAGCAAGCCCTGGCTGAGTGGCTCAGTTGGTTGGAGCATTGTCGTATACACCAAAAGGATGTAGGTTTGATCCTTTGTCAGGGCACATACCTAGGCTGTGGGTTTGATCCCCAGTCTGGGCGTGTGCAGTAGGCAATAGATCAATGTTTCTCTCATATCGATATGTCTCTCTTTCTCTCTCTTTCTCTTCCTCTTCCTCTCTCTCTCCAAAAACATCAGTAAACATATCTTCAGGTGAAGATTAAATTTTTTTAAAAAGTAAGCAAGAGCCACCGGCAATCTAGATGAAGAAGTTCAAAGTAATGAGGCTGTAGACAGGAATACTGGGACAAGGTAGGCCTGAGGCATCAGAGAAAGCCCACCTGTAACCGCGAGCTCAGAAAGATCTTTGGAGGAAACATTTTTTACAGTATTCTTAAAATTCATAATGCTAGATTTAAAACATCTCTGTCTGTATACTCCTCCCATGAAAGCAATTGAGTTTTGGTTCACGGAACACATACACTTTCAAATTCCAAAAAGACCCCCAGAAAACTCTACAGTGTTCCTAAAAGGGTAAAAAAGGCAACTATCAACAAATTAGAAAGCTTATTAGAAACACAGGTTTGGGGAAAACAATAGAGCAAATAAAGGAATATAGTTCTAGACATACAAAGGTTCAGAAGGCATCCCTTCTGCCTGAATATATTTCTGCAAAATAAAAACAAATCCAAACAGAAAGAAACCATGCTCAGGGCTGTGTGTGTGCTCAGGAAAGACTTTAGACGGCTCTAAGGCCGTATCTCCTCCTGACTTGGAGGCTCTGCAAGAGCAGGAATGGAAGGCTAAGGCAGAGCTGAAAACTGGCTGAGTGTTGAAGGTGTGCCCCAATGCACATAGTCCCTCAGCAAAGACTGGAATATTTTTTTGGTTCCAAGAGTTTAAGTGAATCTCTACCCAATCACTACTTGACTACGAAGCTAATGGAACAGTGAATCCAGGAGCCAGACACAAAGGTAAAGAAGATTTATATTACCTGACTCCAAGACTTACTATAGAAGTATAGTAATCAAGATATTAGGGTAAAAATAGATTAATAAGTCAATGGAATAGAATAGAAGTCCAGAACTAGCCCTTGTGCCCATATGGTTATCTGGTTTCTGAGAAAGTTACCATAGGGAGATGGAGAAGACTGAGTGAAAAATATCCCTAGGAAGCACTCAGGGGTGATGACAATGTTCTATATCTTCATTTTGTTCATGGTTGCACAACAATTTATATTTCCAAAACTCATTGCATTGTACTGAAAATTGGTAAATTTTATTATTTGTGGATTATACCTTGATAAAATGAAGTACAAAACATGAAAAGAAATAAATCTATTAAAATTGAAAATTTTCCAACCATAGAAATTTGAACTTTGAGTAGTATATCTATATAAACAAAATTTTGTCTACATTGATTAATTTTCTTACTGTTGTATGTAAATGTATTATAAAAATTAAGACAAATTAAAGAAATTAGTTTCTAAAAAGAATACAGGATTATGGGGATAAATAACTATCTAGAATTAAAATCTCAAGTTATTTGAAGACAGCATGGGAGAAATTAGAGAATTTATAAAAGCATGTTAAATGCCTCGTTTAGAGTAGGGAAGTGTATGGAGATTAAACATATGTAAGAAAATTAACCCCTAGGAGGAAAGAGATAAGAAGCATGATTGCAAAACTTCTAAGGAAAAAAAAAACAAAGGGAACAAAGACAAGCAATTTATGTAAAGATAAAAAAAAACAGTTATAATATATCCAAATGCTTTATATATTTTTAAAGTGGAATAAATACATATTTACAGTATATTTTAATGGGAGAAATAGTCTAAAATTGTGTGTCTACATTATTGTAGATATAATAAATGTGAGCATATGTGTATGTGCCTGGATATGTGTGGGTACAGGGTAAATATGAAAGTGGCAGGAATAATACCTGGTTATCTCTAGGTTATTGTAAACAGTTTTATCTTTTTTTTCCTGTAGTATGATGTCTATCGATGTCTATAATTTCTAAATGTTCTTCAACTATTATAGGTCTGCATGGGACTATCAGGCAATATTTGGCTCCCCAATATTTTCATTGAGTCTGCCCAGCAGTGTAAGGCAAGGGCCAGCCCACCCCTTCAGAGTCCAGTAATTCCTTCCACCTCTGTAGGTTAAGGCACCTGGGATTCCAACCGTTAAGTTGGTCCCTTCAGTCTGCAGTTTGTGCGAGAGCACAGGTGACACAATAACACACCATGACGGCCATGGAACCAAGCAGAAACCTAGTCGACAATGAAATGCCTGCCCCCAGAAACATCCCCGTGGCACTTTAAATACAAATGGAAACAAGGTACACACAAATCACACAGAACTGCAGCCCCTCACAGAGAGCTTGAGACACGTGGACACTCCATGAGCCCCTATTGACTAGCAAAGAATATTGCCAGGTTTATTGTTCACACTAACATAAGAGGCAGACGGCAGCGCTGGATGTTTCCAGCTTGAAACAGCTCTGGGGTTGTTGCTCTCGGCAGAATGACCTCATCAACCTGTAACCTTTGTGGTTGGAAGAGGATGAGAATCACAAAGGAACGTGAAGGTGGCCATGGCCTTGGCATCATTTTGCTGTCACTTCCAAGATAGTTTCTTCTCAATTCACAATGAAGAGCTAGCAAAATGGATCATCTGGGAAAAAAAAAGAATTAGATGACTTTGATCTTTGCCTCCCTGAAATAGTTCCTCAGGGGCACACGGCATCCAGCAACAACCACCGTCATTTTCCCCTTCTCAGCAATGACAGCCAGATCAGCTTCAGTTATGTGGTAATGTGGTTATGCAAAATCAATTGTTCAATAGCATAATTATCAGCTATTCTGAAGAAATTGAATTTATTGATGAAAGTCAGCAAGCCTGACGCATATATCAGGGAGAAAAGCGCGAGTGGCTAACTGCTCAGTGAACACACTCGGGCCTCTGCAGTTTTCGCTGTGACAAATTGTCGACCCCAGATAGATTTGCTGACCAGTCCGCCATCATATTGTTCTGCTAGGGCAATTCCATTGCAGGAGATAGTAGCTGTTACTAAAACTTGCACGGAGAAAATGAAACTAAATATGACCAGGGTAAGGCATAGCATGTTTTCAGATCAATAATCAGCACTCATGCAAGTGAAGCTGGAATATAGAGAATGAGCCCCTCTGATTTGTTTTTATTAAGGTGAAGTGGGTTTTAGTGCAGCTGTTATGATCAATTGAAGGTGAAAAGGAGAGGGAAATCTACACAGAGAAGAGGAAGGTCTCCTCTCAAGGGCAGCTAGAAATCTATCACGTCAGCCTAACCGCACCTGACACACGGGATCCTGGTGATTCTTTAACCAAAAGGGTTTCCATCTGGATACAAGCAATGCAAACAGTGCATGGTTTTGTTAGCTTCGCAAGTGCTGAAACTTCCCTGTAATTTCTCATTCCCATAATCTTACTTACAAGTGTTGTGTACAATACCAAAATGAAGAATTTTACGGCTGAAGTTGGAATCATAATCACATGTTTTCTACTCAAGTTCAGTATAATTATGCACAACTCTGCCTGTGGGGAAAAGGAAGTGGATCTGTAAACAAACGGTCCAGATTCATGACGTGAAATCGAAAAGCAGATGGGAAATGTATGATTATTTCCACAAACATGTCAATGAGGTACCAAGAATGTGCCTGTGTGACTCAAATCCTCTCTCTGTCAACACTTGTGCCATCTTGGCTTTAGCTTGTTTGCAGAGGGAGCACGTGGTCGTGACCCACCAGCTTTGTGCAGCACAGCTTCCCTCGTTGAGTCTTTGCCAGCTGGTTGAAGTTTTCTGAGTTCGGTAGCACTTTCTTTTTGACACCCTCTTTCCACCCTGGGATGCCTTGCGCTCTGTCATGGCCGGTTCACCATTTCTGCTCCCTGCCCCACACGGAGAAAGCGCCGCACTGTCGTCCACCTGCCTCTGTCCTGCCTCACCTCTGCGCCCCGCTCCTTCCATTTGCCTCTGGGTGGCTCTTCATGGGCTCCTCAGTCAGAACTTCTCTTCCACCCCCCTGTCCTCTCACTGACCACTGTCCTTGATCCTCACCCAGTATTCACTCCAGGGTCCTGCAGTCATTCTAAGTGACTTCAACATACCCCGGAGGACCAACCACAGTTCCCATCACCCTCCACTTTGGCACCTCATGCCCATGCATGGTCTTGATGCCAGCATCATTTTCATCAATAGCAAGTACAACCTCTCCAAACCACCACTTTACTACCCTTCTGCTTTCTGAATCTATATCCAGTCCTTAACCCTGCCATGAGCTACAGACATACATTTATGAATGCCTACCTATGAGACATCTCTATTTGGATGTCTAAAAAATTACCACAAACTTAATGTCTTAAACTGAGGTCCTGATTTTTATCTCCCAAACTTATTTTCCCAGTGTTCCCCATTTCAGTAAATGTCACCACCATCCAGGAAGTTATTCAAACCAAAACCCCCAAACTGCCGTGTTTAATTTTTCTCTTTTTAATATATCCTTCACATAGTCCTTCAGTAAGTACTGTAGACACAACTTTCAATGTATCACTTATTACCATCTCCAACTTCTAAAGCTTTAGTTAGCTCTTGCTTAGAATAATGCATCATCTCCTAATTGTTTTCTGTTTCCTTTCTGTTTCCCAAAGTTCACGCTCCTCACAGCAGCCAGAGTGATCTCAGTGTGGACATTAAACTGCATCACACACCACTGTCTTTCCATTGCAAAGGCGCTGTGGAAGGCTGAACTTCTTGCTGATCTCATCTCCGCCTCCCTCTCTCTCACTTAATGTGTTCTAGCCACACAGGCTCCCTTTCTATTCCTTGAACACATCATTTTCTTCCAAGTCTCAAGGTCTTTGCACATGTCTCCCCCTCCGCCTGGAGTCCTCTCACACCCACACATTAGTTTGATGGTCTTCCTGTCATCACTGAGAGTTTAGATCAAATAACATCAATGTAGAGAGATATTGCCTAACACGATAAGGTAGCCCCTATTTCCCTAGGCACTCTCCCTTCCAACTCCCAATTTAGTGTGTTTGTGATACTTCATGATATAAAAATGTGTTCTTGCAATAAATCTGTCTCACCATCCCCACCTGCCAAAATAAATAAAAGATCCATGTGGTCAGGAACTTGGGACATATAATTTACTCTTTGTCTCTTAGACAGAGGACAGGGCTGAACATAAAGCAAATTTTCAATAAGTGTTTGTTGAAGATGAAATCGATAAAATTACATTGAGAAATGGGCTGCAATTTAATTTTATCCTAATAAAGGTGAAAGTGTTGTTTCCAAAGCAATGAAATCTATAAACATTTCAAAGAGGGTGTTGGCTATGTCATAGAACAAAGCTCTCAAAGACGTTACAAGCACTTACTTTCATACAAACTTTGTGATTGTCTAAGGGGTGTCTGACCTGCAGCCCAGGATGGCTATGAATTTGGCTCAACACAAAATCGTAAATTTACTTAAAACATTATGAGATTTCTTTGTGTGTGTGATTAGGTATCTCAACGTATTTAATGTGTGGCCCAAGACAACTGTTCCTCCAGTTGGCAGAGATGCCAAAAGGTTGGTAGCCCTGATTCAATTTTATAGCTATATATATATATATATATATATATATATATATATATATATATATATATATATATATATATATATATATTTTATTTCTGTGTTAGGTTAGGACAGCTGTCCAGAAACATGTTGGTGTAATTTCTTTTTTTAAAAAAAAATTGTATTTATTTATTTTTAGAGAGGGGAAGAGAGGGAGAAAAAGAGGGAGAGAAACTTTAATGTGTGGTTTCCTCTTCAGCGCCCACTACTGGGGACCTGGCCCACAACCCAGGCATTTACCCTGACTGGGAATCAAACCAGTGACCCTTTGGTTCACAGGCCGGAGCTCAATCCACTGAGCCACACCAGCCAGGGCAATTGGTGTAATTTCTGACAGACACAACACAGAGTAAGCATAGTGATGTTTATTATTGTTTTAAAAGGGCCCACAGTTCAGACATTTTACTAATTACTCCAAACTGGAACCATGATCTTTGGGCTATATACCAATGTGACAAGGTTTATTTTATGTAATCAACAAGGGGAATGTTAAAAGAACATTTTAAGAATGCACATTCCGTGAAGTTGGTCAAGGATAGCACAACAAATACTAGTCAGCAGCAACCACAGGTTTAATCTCTGTGGTTTTTTTAAGCACATGTCCATAGAGACATGAGAAAATGACTGATGAATGGTTGGGAACCATCAGCTAACACTTGATAGAGCTTGACTGGAGCTGTGCACAGACTGCAATTGCACTGTCTCTCTAATCATTGTTTAAATTTACTCTGTGCCAGGTGTGTTTAGGCAGTACTAGGACATGCTCGACAGTATTCGTTTTGTTTGGAACCTGAAGAAAATGTGAAAACATTGGGCAGAAGGCAATTGCCATTTACAGTCAGAAAGATTAGCTCTTGTTAAAAATTATATCCCGTTAAAAATAGGATCAAGCTCCCATTTAGTGCCCCCCTCCTCCTCCTGTGATTCCCTAACTCTGACTATGTTCACCACTGTCAGGTCCCCAGCCTGAAACCTTGGCATCATCAGAACTTAAGGCCCTCCCTCCTGTTGCCTCTGAAGCTCAGACTTCTTCCACTGCACTGGTTCTGACCTGTGGGGTTTTTTTTTTTTTTCTAGAATTGCAGAAATCACCTAATTAAATCACCTCCCTGCCTGTTGTACCCAATTTTCTCTATTCCCAGCGCTGAGGAATGAAGAATGTGGGACAGGGAGTGTTGCAGAGAGACGGGACTAAATTCCTAAAGGCACACCCAGGAATTGGCTAATGCCCCCACAGCCTCATTAAAACTCTAAGGTAAGAGGACCCAGTGAAAAAGACTCTTGTTCTTGCCCTGTGAAATTCATCATTGGATGATCAGACCATCCACATCCAGTAATGCCCATTGAAGAAAAACTTTATAATATGCCATCCTCACACCTGTGGGAGATTAAGTACCACTCCCCTATGCCCCCTTAGCACCTAGGCACAGTTTTTCAGGGACCTGACTGCTACATTTATGGGGCTTGTGAAATTAAAGTTCTGTCTGACCCATTTGAACCTCCAACACCAGATATTTACTTGGTCATCATTTTACCCTTTGTACTCATACAAATTACAATGTCTCACACATAATGGGAGTATGCACAAGCACATTTCCTACTATAAGCATGTAATAATTCTTTGGTTAACCAATTAATTAGCTATTGCATGATTGATTAATTAACCAGGTTGTTCATGGGGCTTGAGGAGATGGCATTAGGGATTTAATAGCCTATTTTTTGAGTACACAGACGTGGCATCAGGAGTTCCAAACAGGGACTTCCGGCCAAGATGGAGGCGTAGGTAGACACACTGTGCCTCCTCCCACAACCAAAAGAAGGACAATAACAAATTTTAAAACAAAAAACAACCAGAACTGACAGAAAATCGAACCGTATGGAAGTCCGACAACCAAGAAACTAAGAAACATACATCCAGACCGGTAGGAGGGGCGGAGAGGACTCACGTGGCGGGGCGGCGGCTGGCGGATCCGGGAAAGGCGCAGCTGGTCGGGAGAGGTGGAGGCTGCAGACCGGGAGTCCCACTCCCTCGTGAGGATAAACGGGGAGGAACGGCTCGGGAGCGGGACGACCCCGCAACCCAGAGTTCCGGCTGGGGGAGGTGAAGCCTTAAAGCCTCTGATTGAAAACTCCTGTGGGGCTTGAGGCAGCGGCAGTGGGAGAAACTCCCACCTCACTGGAGAGCTTGTTAGAGAGACCCACAGAGTCCTGGAGCGTACACAGCCCTCCCACCAGGGATCGGCACCGCAGCCAGCACCACAGGGGGCCCGTTGGACTATGGGTAGTGCAGAAAGTGACTAGTAACCGGCAGAGAGTGGAGTGGCTGCCATTGTTCCCTCTCAGTCCCCTCCCCCACAAACAACGTCACAACGCAGTGACGTGGCCGCCCTGCCTTGGTGAACACCTAAGGCTCCGCCCCTTACTACGTAACAGGCACGCCAAGACAACAAAAATGGCCCAAATGAAAGAACAGATCAAAGCTCCAGAAAAAAATACAACTAAGCGATGAAGAAATAGCCAACCTATCAGATGCACAATTCAAAACACTGGTAATCAGGATGCTCACAGACTTGGTTGAATTTGGTCGCAAATTAGATGAACAAATGAAGGATACGATAAGGGAAATGAAAGAAAATATACAGGGAACCAACAGTGATGGGAAGAAAAACAGGACTCAAATCAATGGTGTGGACCAGAAGAAAGAAAGAAACATTAAAGCTCAACACAATGAAGAAACAAGAATTCAAAAAAAAGAGGAGAGGCTTAGGAACCTCCAGGATGTCTTTAAACGTTCCAATATCCGAGTCATAGGGGTGCCAGAAGGAGAAGAGGAACAGAAAGAAATTGAAAACTTATTTGAACAAATAATGAAGGAGAACTTCCCTAATTTGGCAAAGGAAATAGACTTCCAGGGGGTCCAGGAAGCTCAGAGAGTCCCAAAGAAGTTGGACCCAAGGAGGAACACACCAAGGCACATCATAATTACATTACCCAAGATGAAAGA
>VMDR010020119.1:0-17801 GCA_007922815.1 Macrotus californicus
TGACGTGAGCCGGGGAACAAGAGCTCAAACGCTCCCGAGAATAACAACTGTGCGTTTCCTTTTCTGCGTTTCAACTTGAAAAGGGAAGTAGGAAGATCACATGGAGGGGGGGGGAAGCAAGGCAGGCATGGGTTACAGGATGGTTAAGGAGATCATGTGCCCTCTTGAGGGTCCCTACCCCATTCAGGGGTATCACTCCTGGCATTACACAGGTGTGTGACCTCCACGCACAGGAACAATGGGCAGGGTTGGCTTAAAACCTTTCTCTAAAGGAGGCCCAGGCCAGGGGCGCGACTGCCCACCATGACCCACACAGTTAGGGATTTATGATCAGACCACCGTGGGAGGTTACTTTCTACAGAACTCCCTTTATTTTTGGCCATGTCGTAAATTCATCAGTGAGTAACAGTCTTTTATCATCATCATCAAGCGCTCTGTACCAATCATGACTGCATGTGCTGTGCTCTTATAGGACAGGCAGGTTTGTTTACACAGGCTTCACCACAAAGGTGACTAGTACGCTACCACTGTTCGGCAGCTACCTGTAGAAGTTGTTCGGCTGTGTCATAACCTAATGGGACCATTGTCATGTGTCTGGTCTGTACTCTTCGGTTACACAGCATGACACCACTGTAGACAGTAATAAGAAATAGCAAAAGTTACCTTTTTAGTCTTTTGATAAAATTATGGAGCAGTCTTTCTGATGGAATTTGGGATAATTCTATAACGCTGTAAAAATTAACTCAGAGAGTGATTTTAATCTCCTCTGCCTAATTCTGGAGAGTGTATCCTTTTTAGGATTTACATTTTCATACATTCCATTTATGGTGGCTTATTAACAAGTTTAGTGGGTACTTCTTATATTTTGTGATGATTTTTTCAGTTATTTTGCCAAAAAGTGATAGGTTTTGTTTTTTCTTTAAACATGGTCAATGACATAAATAAGAGAATGTCACATCATTAAAAATACAACTTAATAGATTTTTGAGGTATTTAGAATTTTTTCAATATTTAGTGACTTGAAATATGCTGTATTATTTTCTATGGTAATATTTTAGCACATAATTTCTGGCATGATATAAAAAGGCAGCTAGAATGTCATAAATAGTATGTTTTCTGTATCAGACATGTTTGAGGTGCAAGTGAGGATAATATGAAGAAGTACAGAAATTTATTGAAAATTGGCTGTAGACCTGGACAAGGGTCGGACCTAGAGACAGTAGAATTGAGAGGCAGGACAAGCAGCAGATGAGGCCAACAAGAGAACGTGTGCAAACGAGAGCTGCTGTGTGGTGTGAAGGGGAAAGTAGCAGCCATTGCGCTGGGTGCACACTGTGCACTTCACAGGGGATCACACTGCTGAGAACCTGCCGGCGACTGAGGGGTATTGTGGTTATTCAAAGAAAAATAAGCCTGCGAGAGAGATTGAAGAACTGGGAGAATCTTTTTTATCAAGGGCTGGGATATTTCATAAAACTTCTTCCCCGGGGTCCTTTCCTCCAGGACTAACGTCTGTACAAGTGTTTGCAGTAGCTGGCCATAAAAAACTCAAAGCTCATTCTACAAGAAAATTACCTTCTGTACAATGAATACAGTTAACAGCCTGGGCAAACGAGAAGATTGCTAAGTGCAGAGGTTATGGGATGGAAATGTAATCGTCAGGGCTTATGAATTAGTTATTAGGCCAAGTTCCTCATCAGCGCTTCTTACATTCTTCTGCTTTTAGAGGTGAAAATCTTTATAAATACAGTTTAACAGACACTATTCTATTTTAAAATAAAAATTATAAAGTACTTTCTAGAATACAAAGCCTAATCTCTACAATGTTTCAACCTTCAGGGAACTGTTGAAACACTTTTTATTATGGTTTTGTTTGTTTGTATGGAAATTCCAAACATATAAGGATTAGAAAAAGAAAAAAATATGGCTCTCCATTGCCCATCACTGTTTAGCAACTATCACCTTTGCCAGTCTTGTTTCATGCGTCTCCCCGCACGAACCCCACCATCACACACCCGGACAGTGAGAAAGAGCCGGGCCGTCTGCGGCATCACAGCGCTCGCTGAGCCCCGCACAGAACCGAGGTGGCAAGACAGACAGACAAGCTCTGCAGAGTGACAAGTCCTCCAAGGGAGAAACGGCAGCGATGCTCTCTCTAACCTAATGGCACCGAAGGAAGAGGTGGCTGCCTTAAAAGCAGGGGTAAAAAACAAACAAACAAACAGACAACAAAGATTTAACTGTGAAGGCTGACGGAATCTTGGGGAACTGCAGAGCCTTATTCACGCGCCATTCTCCACTGCCCTCTCCCCGAGGCTCCCAAGAAAGACGGGGTGCGGGGGGCAGATCTGAGAGCATGCCCCTCGGTGGTACAAAGACGTGAAAATCTGGCACGGGTTACACTCCTCGCGCGCAAAGCAAAAGCCGCCAGCCGCTGGAGGAGGGACCGGGAACACTCCGCTCGCAGGGCCGGGCGTGGACCTGCTGCCTCCGAGGGTGCGGAGACCAGCAGAGGCCAGGGACGCTGCGGAGGGCAGGAGGAAACCCTTCCTCCGCTAGGCCCAGGACCCAGGACCCAGGGGCTGAGGGCGTGGCAGAAGCTGAAGCCAAGTGACACAGTGACACAGAGAAGGACTGAAGCCCTCTACCCTGAGGGTCCGGAGGCGCCCTGCTGCTGGCGCAGGGGCAGAGCCTGGGGAATCCTGCACCCAGGTCTGTGGACCCCTTCCTTCCTGCCTACCCATTTTTGCTCTTTTTATTTTATCTATGTATCTGTATCTATTACCTACCTACCTACCTACCTACTTACCTCCCTACCTCCCTACCTAATCATCTATCATTTATCTACTTTGAAGTGAGGCCCGAGCTAGTTGTCAGGATTACCTGCAAGAGGACAACTGGAAACACTTGGGAAGCTGCCACCTTCAGGCAAAAACATAGAGTAGATTCGATGGGCCATTTTTCGTTTGAATGGTTTTGATTCATTGTCAGTGCCCAATGGTCTTCATTTAAAATTGTCTGGCGCCCTCTTTCTGCCACCGACCTCCTAGTTTTTCCGCACTTTTCCGAGTTTCCTCAATTCCCAGTTCTTTCCAGCAGCAACATCCCCCTCGTCTCCCTTATTAAAACTGCCCTTTATTGTGGCCAAAAATGCAGGTGACAAGATTTCTAAAAGACAATTATTGGATTTGAGAATTTAATTTTAGATTATTTAGTGTGTAAAAAGTCCTAGGCTTTGTCACCTGTAAAACATTGTGTTAGATTTCAGTCTTCACAGATTGGGAATGTGCTTATTTGACTGATTTTTTCTTCCTTCCATGAATTATTTTCTAAATTTTAGTTTCGTCTTTAGGAAGTTTCAGTTTATAGTGAATGCACACACAAGGTCATGGTCTTCTTTTATCATTTCTTTCAGTCTCTGGGTTTTTCTGAGACTGAATCGCCATCATCAATTCCTCTCAAAGATCCTTTGTACTGGTGGTTATTTTTCTTTTGGTCTACAATTAGACCGTAGTCAACTGTTTATTTTATTTCAGCTGTAATGTGAAGGCATGAGGGAGCCTTGCAACCACCAGGTGGCCGGGAGCCTTGAGACCTGGGTAGCAAGCAATCCCAGGTCTGGAAGAGAGGCCGGAGTCTGGTGGGCAAGATCTGTTAGTAATCTGAGCGATTCTTCTCACTCTAAACCCTAACCAGAAAAGGCAGACCTCCAAAACAAAACAGAACAAAGCAAAACAAAACATCTCAGACTGCTCCCGGTGCAAATGTCTGCGTAACACACAGGTGAGAAATTTTTACTTTGATCGTTTTGAGAAAATACTGAAAACAAATAATAAAAACTTCTAAAAATCTGTATTTAAATGTGCTTTTCAACTTGGCTGTGTTTGAACTTCTGCACAAGTGTCCTGGGAGGAAAACAAGGAAACAGCCCCGGGCTTGCGGGCAGATGGGCCTGCGACTTCGGTCCTTCGAGCCGCGACACGGACTCCCAGGCTGTCCGAACAGGGCGAAGCTCAACTGGGCAGTTTTGCAAAGCACTTTGAGTTATCACGGAGGGCGAGAATAATGTTCAGGAAATAAGAATTGTGGGTCTGCTGTGAATGTGACTGGACTAAAACAGGAATTTTCGCCGACTCGAGGGAAACGCCATGCTGCGCCCACCAGAGGTTGAAGAAGGTTCGCATCCGGGCCTGGGGTTGGGGGCCTGCGCCCCTCCCGGGCTCTCTCTTGTAGCAGAGAGGGGAGCAGCGAGGCAGGGGACTTTCTGAAGCATGTTTTCAGGGATTCCAGAATTTAAACTTTTATCAAGGGATCCCAGGTAGGCAAACAGTGAACACACAACTGTAAAAGTCAGGTTCAAAGTGAAATAGGCAGTGATAAAAAGGCCGCAGTTTGAATAGTTTTCAGTGCAGCTCTGACCTGCCCTGACCTGATGCTCCTTTCCCAGTGGCCTTTAGGGCCCGGCCCGAGGGTTGTCCTTTCTGCCACCCACGCGTGACCAAGCCCTGCTGCGCACTGGGGCCGACCACTCATGCAGTTTTTATGGCAGACAGTGAAAGCTGTTTGGAAATTTCCGTCTTGAAGGCCAACACCTCATGGAAAACTTTAGGAAGCATTTTGTTTATTAATAGAAACTCAGTTTGTTAACTTCTTAGCTTGCACTTTTGCAGCCGCTTTTCTCTTTAATTAAATACATTATCCTTTCTCTTTTCTTTCTTTTTGGAGTGACATTGGTTAATCATATATAGGCTTCAGGGGTACAACTCTACAATATATCACCTATATTTATATGGTGTATTCACCACCCCACGTCAAGTCTCCTTGCAGCCCCATGGGACCCTCCCTTACCCTTTTCTGCCTCTCCCACCACACTTCCCTCTGATGATCACTGTCCTGTTGTCTGTGCCTGCACTTTCTTTTTTCTTAATTAAGTAGATTACCCTTAAAAAAATAACTTTTCTTCAAGGCGGGGATCAAGTGGAAAGATGCATAAATTCGTATACATAAAAAACAATAGCCTTTTATTATTCATGTACATATACTGTATTATAGGAAATAAATCAAGCAAAAATGATTAAATGAAAATACGCCCACCACTCAGAGATCACCACTGTTAGCAGCTTACTATATCTCCTGGGAAGTGTATGTAAAAATCAGTAAATATAATAAATTTTCCAAGTAAATATATTAATTTTAATGTATAAATATAACCAAATTCATTTACATTTAAAATTTAATCAAAGTCAAGATACTTTAAAAATCTTATCTGATAATGGCTGGCCTGTAACTGATGCTTCCAAAGGGGGAAACTGAGGCACAGCCTGACTGCCAGAGGGCAGGAGTCGGGGATGGACGGCAAGTGCCATTCTTTTTTAACGTCACCTGTTCAGTGTCCAGATATTCTTCATGGTCATTATTGGATAGTTGGAGTAGCCAACCTTCAAAACAAAGGAGAGAGTACACTGGAGATAATCAGGCAGAAGTGTCTTCAAATTCTCATCGCCCAAATCCACTCATGAGAAGGAAGCACATGCTGCTGTCAGAAGCAGTTGTCAATCCTCACGAAACCTCCCACGCCAGAGAGCCAGTGGACACTGTTATGTCCCCTGAGGGGCCCCTTGGGAACATGGGATCTATGGATGCTCGTGGCTGGGCATGCGTGCATGTGAGCTCGCCAGGCTCAGGACCCACTGCTGCATATTGATTACAACTCGGGAAGCTGCCCTGAGAAGACTTCTGACTATGTCTCCAGCCTCGGAACTCCCTGATGCCCAGCAGTAGTAAAGCATCTCCAGACCTCTTAGCCAGCACTACCCACCAGGGCGCTCTGCCGACACACCCAGCAGGAACCTGCAGAAGTACAGGAGACAAGTCAAACCCACAGACTCTCTTGGGTGTGAGCTAACTGCTTTGGATTTCAGATATTTAGATTTGTATTCTTTCTCCCTCCCCTGGAAAATTATTAAACATTAATCAAATGCTCACGTGGAAAGTTACAGATCCATAATTATTCAAAGAAAAGTGAGTTACTGTGTATTTTATATGGCTGCTATAAAACAATGTATAAAAAGAAGAGGTTAGACTTAGCTGGTGTGGTTCAGTGGATTGAGAGCTGGTCTTTGAACCAGAGGGTCACTGGTTCGATTCCCAGTCAGGGCACATGCCTGGGTTGTGTGCCAGGTCCCCAGTAGGAGGTGCACGAGAGGCAACCACACACTGATGTTTGTCACCCTTCCCTTCTCCCACCCTTCTCTTCTCTCTAGAAATAAATAAAAACAAAATATAAAAAACAAAACAAAAATAAAAAAAATAAAAACAAAAATAAAAAAAAGAAGAGATTAAAAAAGGAGGAGCCATTAGAAACTCAAGTTATACGATAACAGAAATTACTACATTTACCGTAAAGGAGATAATACATAGTTAATGACATGATTAAGGATTCAAGCAGAAATTGTTACATTATTTTTAAAAAGATACTTTCAACTTTAAAACAGTTTTGGATTTTTGGAAAAGTTGCAAAGGTTGTATGTAGGTTTTCTGTATATCCAGCATATACTTTCTCCTATTGTTAATGTTTTGCACTTACATTTATACTTACAGTATATTATTACCTTTGTCGCATATAATGAACAAATATTGATGATTTTTATGAAAGTCCATATTTTATTCAGAATTCCTTTGCTTTCTCTAATGTCCCTTTTCTGTCCCAGAGCCCTTTCTGTGCTATCACATCTGACAGCCACATCTCCACAGCCGCCACTTGTGGGGACCAGCCCTCAGACTCCCCTTGTTGTTGCTGACCTAGACAGTTCTGAGGAGTGCCAGTCAGACACTTTGTATAAAGATCTTCAGTTTGTTCTTTTCAGATGTTTTTCCCACAATGAGTCTGGAGTTAGGGTTTCTCAAGAGGAAGGCCCCAGATGTGAAGCAACATTCTCACCCTGTCCTGCGGAGGGTGTGTGGGTGGACAGGAGCAATTACTGGGGATAGTGAGTTGACATTGTTTGTCGGGCTTTTCCCTGTCAGGTTACTGTCCTACTGCCCCCACACGTATGGGGTGGGGAGCCATGTTCCACCTTCTGGAGGGGACCATGTCCATGTAAATGATTTGGAATTCTCTACAGTGGATTTGTCTATTCTCCCCATTAATTTATTCATGGAATCCTTTATTTATACTATCAGAATGAAATCATGGATATTTATCTTTACTTTGAGTTATAACCCACTATTGTTTTATATAATGCACTATTGTAATTGTTCCAGTTTTGGTTATTGGGATCTCTCTCAGGGGCCTTTCTACCTTGTGCACGTATGTGAGATTTTGGCACTTTCCGACTCTCTGAAACTATTAAGATCCCCCAGTTATCTTGAATATTCAATTCCCCACACAGCCCTGGGATCGGCCGTTTCTCCAGGGAGCCCAGCTTCCTCCCTCAGAGGGTGCACTGGAAACAAAGTTCCGGTCCCTAGTGGGCATTGTTACTTCCAGGTGCTCCTGTCTTAGAGATAACTGAGTGTGCGCTGTAAGGGAAGGAATATTTCCCACTGCTCTTCCAGGTTCAAGAGCTGGATCTTACAGTAAAGTAATAACAGACAGATTAAAGTGGAACACTGGTACATGAGCATTCATTACCTTTTACTGTTACATGCATAGCAGCATTGCAGAAAAAAATAAACAGCCCCTCCCACCAACGAGATTTCAGTACTTCGATACCATCTGACCAGTGGGAGGGGGTGGGGATGCAGGCAGACTGGGCGACAGTTGGTGCTTTCAGGAGAGACCAGTGGGGCCTTAGAAGAGCCAGTGGGTGGGTGAATGGTGACTTCTGACAAAGTGTGTCTGGTGTGGTGCTGACTTCTAGTCTCCGTGCTTCGACAGGCATTGCCTGGTTGATGGAACTCCCAAGAGGGGCTTTGTGACCACAGAGCTCCTCTCGGAGGCTGTCTGGAAGAATGGGGAGTTTAGAGAAAGTCTCTCCTGCATTTGTTGTTTTGCAAGTGCTGCAGCTCAAAGTAAAGGAAGTAACCAGTGTATCAAATGGCATATTTTGGGGGTGACGTGTCCAAAACTACTTCAAAACTAGCCTTTTGCATATACACACATCTGGGCATCTTTTGGTATTTATTCATCTGTGGCTCTGTTAAGGTAAATGTGAGGTTCTTTGCCCTGCATTTAAATTTAAAAGTTGGCAGCAGATGGTGCCACACAGCAAGTTTCATTTCAGTCTCGCTAAGATCATGCGTGCCAACTCCACTAAAGAAAATCGTTGTTCAGTCTCTAGGCCTCCTCTGGGGGTTGGGCTGCCCTGATGGACACTGTTCCATGGGAGCCAAGTCCCGTCCAGAACTGAGGGAGCAGTGAACCTCCAGGCAAACAGGATGGATGGTAGGGAGATGCGGGTAAAGTGTTAGGGTTCACGAGAGCCACTTCTCCTGGTGTGTACAATTCCGACAGCCACTGGTGCTGGGAAGGGGCTCATCTGGCGAACAGCTGTGTTGGCAGGGATGGGTCTTACTCGCCTGGTAGAGATGAAGCAGGAGCCTCTAGCCCTTGGAAATGGCATCAGGGGAGCACCTGCAATTTAAAACAGGTATTAATGTTCAGGTCTTTTTGTGTCTAAGTCTTTCTGCATTGCAGAAATAATGTCTGCTTTGTTAGCCTGAGGCTTTTGCAGGCCAGGTTCGTGGGGAGGCCCATCATGCACCTGGGTCAGTGTCTCCATCACAGACGGAGCCATGGAGCGCTGGAGAAGTGGTTCCTGCATTGGAAGACAGGAGACATACCTGTGGAGGCCTGTGTGAGGCCGCACCTGCCGTATCTTAGCATCTGATAAAAATATCGGCAGCAAAACTGACCATGAAGGAAAATGTGGGAGAACCAGTTTGGAAATGTACTAGGAGACGGAAGTAAAGATGCCATAGCTCATTACACCACATTCATATCTATAGCTGATCTGAGAAAGTTTCGCTTTGCAGATGGAGAAGAGCACTTGACAGAAAAGGAAATAGGAGAGGGAAACCCGAAGGAACCATGTAACTGAAGACTTGATAAAATAGACATGGCTCAAAATCGTCACAGGTTTTAGCATGTTGTCACAGACTAAAAAGATAAGACTTTACAAAGATACGAATAATATTCTTGTAAGCACTACACATTAATAGTCTTGACTGGCTTATATGACCTACCCGCACATAGAATGTGTCCGTGTGTCCTGGCATGTACTGGATATGTTATGTGAGTACTGGTGTGCAATCATATTTCTCTCTGTAAGACATTTTTAGTGCTACTGAAAACAACATTACATTACATAAACCCACAGATTAGTCTGGAATTTCACTTTGGAATCAAAGCGAGATACTGTTCTTGATTCTATAAACATAGCATAACACCTTGGCCTATGCAATGGAGTAAAACTTAAAAAAGTACTTTCAAGATTGACTTTGTTTTGTGAGTTTTCAAAGCAGAGCAGAATTGTGTTGGTGAGGGTGATCCCACATCTAAGTTTACTAAAGCGAAGGAGCAGCGGCAAATCACGAGAGTGTGGCGGCAGCTGCCTAGAGATGGCAGAAGCGTCTCTTCAGCTCCTTAGGGCCTTCGTTCCCTATTTTTATGGTCATTTTGATTCACGCAGCACCAGTAGTTGAAATTTGTAAGAGAACTCACAGAGATTTAATCATGAAGAATTGGGAATTGGCAACAATAAAATAATCAGATCTTTTAAAAAATATATTTTATTGATTATGCTATTACAGTTATCCCATTTTTCCCTTCCCTTTGTTCCCCTCTGCCCTATAACCCCCGTCCCACCTATTACTTTTCTTAAGTAAGTCCCTTTAACATTTCATATAATAAGGGCTTGGTGATGATGAACTCCTTGAACTTGACCTTATCTGGGAAGCACTTCATCAGCCCTTCCATTCTAAATGATAGCTTTGCTGGATAGAGTCATCTCGGATGTAGGTCCTTGCCTTTCATGACTTGGAATACTTCTTTCCAACCCCTTCTTGCCTGCAAGGTTTCTTTTGAGAAATCAGCTCATAGTCTTATGGGAACTCCTTTGTAGGTTACTGTCTCCTTTTCTCTTGCTGCTTTTAAGATTCTCTCCTTCTCCTTCATCTTGCGTAATGTAATTATGATGTGCCTTGGTGTGTTCCTCCAGGGGTCCAACTTCTTTGGGACTCTGTGAGCTTCCTGGACTCCCTGGAAGTCTATTTCCTTTGACAGATTGGGGAAGTTCTCCATTATGTTTTCAAGTAAGTTTTCAATTTCTTGATCTTTCTCTCCTCCTTCTGGCACCCCTATGATTTGGCTGTTGGCCTGTTTAAAGTTGTCCCAGAGGTTCCTAAGCCTCTCCTCATAATTTTGAATTCTTGTTTCTTCATTCTGTTCCAGTTGAGTGTTTATTTCTTCCTTCTGCTCCAAACCATTGATTTGAGTCCTGGTTTCCTTCTTGTCACTGTTGGTTCTCTGTACATTTTCCTTTATTTCACTTTTCATAGCCTTTACTTCTTCCTGTATTTTGCGACCATACTCGATCATTTCTGTGAGCATCCTGATTATCAGTGTTTTGAACTCTGCATCTGATAGGCTGTCTATTTCTTCATCGCTTAGTTGTATTTTTTTTTCTGGAGCTTTGATCTGTTCTTTCATTTGGGCCATATTTTTTCATCTAGGCACACCTGTTACCTAGTAAGGGGCGGAGCCTTAGGGATTCACTTAGGCAACCCATGATGCAATGCTGTGGTGCTGTCTGTAGGGGAGGGATCTGAGAGGGAACAGTGCCATTTGTTCAGCTGGCTTTCAGTCACTTACCCCACTACCCACAAGCAAATTGGGCCCTTCTGGTGCTGATTCCCAGGTTAGTGGGTTTGTGTATATTCTAGGACCCTGTGGATCTCTCCCAAAAACTCTCCGTGAGGCTGGGCGTTTCTCCCACTATCGCAACCCCCACAGGTTTTTTTAAGTCAGAGGTTGTGAGGCTTTATTTCCTCGAACTGGAACTCTGGGATGTGCTGTTTGTCTCGCTTCCCCATTGTTCCTCCTGGTTTATCCACATGCAAATGTGGGACCACCTGCTCCACCAGCCACCTCCTCAGCTGGTCCATGAGCCGCCGCATTGCCTGCCCTGGTCCTCTAGCTGCTGCCTTGCTGTGAGTCCTCTTCACCCTGGCTGCCCGTCTCTACCCCTCCTACTGGTCTGTATGAATGTTTTTTCTTTAACTCCTTGGTGGTTGGACTTCCATACAGTTTGATTTTCTGGCAGTTATTGTCATTTTTTGTTTTTAAATTTGTTGTCCTTCTTTTGGTTGTGCAAGGAGACAAAGTGTAACTTATCTACTCCTCCATCTTGGCCAGAAGTCCAAAATAATCAGATCTTTTATGGCTGTTAATGTTTGAGCTTTCTGTGGATAGTGAAGAACATCTTGCCTTATGTGTGAGTGTTTATACTTAATAACAATGAGTAGTGTTTATTGAAAGTTTGCTATGTGTAAGGCACTAGCTAAGATATGCAATAATATACTCAGTCATAACAATTACCCTATTTTTATAGATGAGAGTCTTGGAGTTTAAAGAAATGTGGGTATGACTCATATAAATTGTACAGTTATTAACTGGAGTCTTATAGCCAAGTCTGACATAAAGAGACATTCTTATCTGAACATTGGTTTGCACATTGTCCTGAGGTTTTCCTGGAACCAAAGGGAGAAGTTAGGCTCACCGAGCTACAGTTTTGGTAATTGGCTTGGGGCCATTGTTTTGCTTGATCTTGCTTACTCCTAAGATTCCAGGGGTAAAAATAGCAACTAAAATTACTCTTAAGGGCCCCCAAAATATTCTGAGCCAAGCCTGGAGAAAGCTCTTTTCCAGTGCGTACTGAATTACCAAATATGGCTGCTGAGACCTTTTGTCCTAAAAATATATAGAAAAGTAATGGTTAGGGCCAAATCTCCAAGTCATAACTCAGTTGCAACAGTGTGTTGAGTGGGGGGAGGAGCAGGGGATAAGGTTTCTATACAAGTGAGTTCTGCTCAGCCATTGCAATTCCTATTTTAAGCTTGCTCTAGAAGTCTGAAAATTCAAAATGCTTTGGAACTTGGGAAAGGTGGCAGAAAGCACAGACTTACTGATGTGTGGGCTGGAACGTACCCAGTTCTCCAGACACGCCCTGATGATGGTTTGTCCTGATGTCTTGTGAGGCCCTCTCTGAGGGACTTGGTAGTTCGTAAAGGGCCTTGTAAAATGTAGTAAGGAGGAAGAGGGCATCAAGAAGCCACTGAAAAAATTCAGGCCAAGAAGATCTGAGTTATGTTTTAGAAATATTTTTCTAACTATAAAGTAGAGAAATGAAGACAGGGAAATCACTTAGCATTCTGAGATCAATATCTAGGTGAGATGGTATGGATTTAAGGCAGTGATCCTGGGAATGGAGAGCGTAGGAAGACTGAAGACATATTTAGGTGGCAAAATAGACTTGGTTGTTGGTTACATATAGGCAGTGTAGGAGAGGATGGTGTCATTTGCTGAGATTGGACATGCAGAACTGAGGGTACAAACGTTGGGCAAGCAACTGAATGTGTGGACCTTATGTTCTGTGCTGTGCTCTGCACTGGAGATGTGGACTGGGGTGTGGCTACTGTGAAAGGCGACTGGAGCCATGGGAGGTGAGACATTGTCCCAGGTGATGAGAGAGTGATGAGAGAGTGGGCTGATGGAAGGAACCCAGTGAACACCGAACATTAAGGGTTTGACTGAAAAGTAAGAGTTACCAAGTACCCCAAGTCCAGCAAAACTCTGAAGCCATAGTTTGTACATTAGTTTATATTCTTCTTGGCCAAGTCTACTAGAAGTGTTAGCAGGTATGAAAGTGTGACTTTCTTCTATTCTTCCAGCTTGGAAAGCCATGAATTGTCAATGAGAACACTTTAAGTAGCCTGTAATCAATAAACACTTGTAAGATAACATAAAATGTAATGTACAAGCCAAACAAACAGCCTCGGTGGCTCCCCCAAAGCACTGATTGTGCAGCCTCCCACCCCACAGCAGGGCTGTACTCTGGCTGCCGCCTGCCGGCAGGGCCGCCCTCTGGCCCTCCTTCCCTGCAGACCCACAGCTCCGGGCGGGCCCAGAGAGGCTTCTGTGTTGAAAGCATGCGATTCTGTAGAGAGAGGATGGTCAGAAGACAACCTGGTTAGGACTTCCACATGGAAAAGATCCCCAGACAGGGTTGGGTAGGTCGATGCGGACTTTCCTCAATAGCTTCCTTTTTTTTCTGGAGGGGCCGCAGTGGGGACGTGGCTGGTAGAGTGGCTGACCGGGAGGTGCTGACACAGATCTAACAACTTGGACCGGGGAAAGAGCCCTGTCTGTTGTGTTCGCCAGTTGTTACATTGTAAATACTCCTGTCCCAGACAATTTCGAGCTTGATGTCCCTGAAGGCAAAGCCCAGGAAAACATGCACACAGGCCGGGTTGGCCCCGGGGCCTGCAGGACCTAGAACCAGCTGACTGGTGGCCCACAATGGGAGATGCCTCGTGTGTGGCAGCTGAAGACGCCAGAGGGAGGAATGGTACAAATTACCGAGTTTTTACTCACGGAAAATGGATTTATTCATCTTTTCTCACTCCTACACCCACCCACCCATCTGATATTTGCCCAAAGCTTGTCTCCAATGAGGTGAGTGGGAGGAGACTGCGAGCACGACACAGTCCTTGCGCTCAAGGAGCTGGGCCGGTCAAGTACAAGAAGAGCAGCCGCTGAGATGGCCCCCGGGATGCCCAAGGAAACAGCCGCCTTGGTCATCAGGGAGTTCAAGGAATCCTTCACCTGCGGATCACACTCAGCAGCTGGATCTTGGCAGGGAAGCAGATATGTGCTGATGATGGAAGGCTCATCCCTTCTGTTGACTAATTTAACTAGTGAGTGTTTTCCTCTCCTCATCTGACCGTGTTTTCTTAAACAGGAGCGGTCCCAGCAGGTAGGCTTCGTTTTCACTTTGCTGTGGTCCTCCAGGTTTCTCCTGACTATACTTTGTTCTTCGTTAACCTTCATCACCCCAAAAGTTCAGCTGCCAATTAATACTTTCTTACCTGGTTCCCCTTTCTTTCCTTAGTCTTCGGTGTCTTCTCAGCTGTCTACCAGCTGCGCTCCAGTTCTGTACGCTTGCAGCGTGCTCCCGTGGGTCACAGAGGTGCTCTGCTGCTTCTCTCGCTTTTACCCTCCCCCATCTCTCTGTTGGACTAAGAACTTCTCCAGGGTCATCACCAAGGCCACAGATGCATCTTGGTTGCTTCCCCCCTGTATTATCTTGTGGGAAAGGTTCCTAAAGTTTTGATTCTCTCTTATACTATTGGTAGAAATGTAAATTGGTAAAATAATGGATCAGTAACTTGACAGTTTTTCACAAAACTGAAAATGCATGTATTTTTCAAACCAGCAATTCCACTTTCTAAAATCTATCTTAAAGAAATATTTACATACTTACACAAAGATGATGGCATGAAGATATTCATGGTAGGATAAACTTGCAATTGGGAAAAAAAATCTTGGAAAAATGCACATACCCATGAATAGGGGTCAGCTTAAGTGAGTCATGGTACATGCGCACTATGTCACACTGTGTGGTCATCAGAAGGAGTAAGGCAGATCTATGTGTTCGAATCTTGGCTCCACTGTTAACAAGCCATGTGACCACAGGCAAAATTATCTCCCTTCTCTGTGTCTCAGTTTCCTTATTTGTAAAATGCAGAAAATTTTTATAGAATTTGTATTCATCTACAGTCTTTGTAGGTCTTTGTATTGAGGGCCTGTGGTATGAGTGACGAATAAATACATCAATGATCTGGTAACATAACATTGTAACTTTTATGTCTTTATTCATAAGCAATAACAGTTTCTAAATGTGGCCTATATCTGAAATTGAAGTAATTGAGAATCATTTTCAATCTTACTCCTTATATTACAAAGTAAAGAAATTGCCAGTTTCTTTTAATTTTAGGATATCAGTATAATTCACATTTTAATATATTTCATAAACGAAAATATTTTATTTCTACCAAATAAGCAGTTTTTTCTCACCAAAGCAAGAAAAATTGATGGTACGTTGCTCTAAACAATAGTATATAAAGAAAAAATAACAGCAAACATCTCATTTCTTTATGTAATTTAATACACACCCTGTGAGTGGTGTGCAGGTGCATAAGTATAAACAGTATGTTAAATAATTACTATGGAAACTTACTTTCAAAATATTTCTACTGGGCACTGGTGCAACCAGAGCTGATATTGTGCGTGCAGTTTTTGTTTTTGTTCTTTTTCTTTAACATTCTAAAGGAAAATTAAAATTCCCAGTGGCATTCGAAATGAATGTACATTTAAATATTTCATGCAGGTATACAAGGTCCCATGGGTGCTGTGAAAAGCCCCACCCAATGTGCACAAAGACGCCTTTTCAGACACAATGAGCTGCTTTCGTGCGGGTTCTCAGCAGTCGCTGTAAAAACAGTGTGAACCCAGGGAAATCACCAGGACACAGGACAAAGCTGTTTTCTGAGTGAAACTTTGAGAGGTCTGCTTTTATACAAATGCATAATACCTTTTAGTGCTCTCTTACTGGCACTTTTGTTCAGAAATAGCTGATTTTAGAAATTTAAGTTGATTATTTTAAATCAATTTTCTCCTTCAAAATGGAAGACACTGAGGACTTACAGAGTAAATTTTTTTTAAACAGAGTTGGGTAAAAGCTTTACAAAGTGCAGTAGCAAAAACTTTACACGCTTTAGTTATTGCCCTGCCAAAGATAAAAAAGCCCCATTGGGCCATTTTCCTGATCTAATTTGAATTTCCAGATAATTATCTTACCTACACTTCTTTTGTTTGTATAGAAAGTCTCTGAGGCAAAATGTAAAGATTCTAAGTTCTCTCACAAAACCCAAAGTATCAGTAAGTATATTTAAAGAAATGCTTATTTCCACATGAAACTCCACAGTGCTGAATTGAGACACGGGAATTGCGCGGCTGGCTGGGGACTGAGTTGGCTTTAGCCTGAGAGGGATGTTGTGTCACTGGCTGCCCAGTTCCAGGTTTAAGCACCTGGTTTCATACTGCAGTGCTGTCCTTCCCCACACAGGTGCCAGGGGGAAGCTCGCCTGTTTCTGAGAAGAGTAGTAAAGTACTTCAGCTGTAACACAAATCAGTTGGGGAGGATCATGCCAAGATAAAAAACAGAATAATTGCTACAAAAGAGCTATAAACTGTAAATTTCTGAAAAAAACCCACACACACTGAAAATGTTTTGATCGTCTATGGTCCTGGCTTCTGAGACTTTAAAAATTCACAAAAAAGTAAATAGCACCAAAATTTTCTAAAACTTCAAATGATATACTGAAGTCATTCAAGTCCCACAAAAAGTTATATTTAACTTGGGAAGCTTCCCCAGCAAAAATAAATCTATTCCTTTCAGTCTTTAGAAAATGTGCTAGCTGTCCTGCCCTTCATCAGAATATTTACATAGTGTGTAGTCACCATCACCCACACAGTGGCTAGGCATCAGCAGGGACAATAGAGATCTAAATTATCTCCCAAATAATATGGGGTTATTTGGTGAGGGTGAGTGGGGAGCATTTCTCCAATTAAAATGTATCTGTAGCTTCCTGTTTGCTCCTTTTTCTTCTCCAGTGTTTGTGGGACTCTGTACAAGATGAATACTGTTGCCTGATGGGAACAGCACACCCTGTTATTTTCCCTGCTCACTCTGTGGTGGTGTTAGTTAAGATTTGACCAAGGAATAGGGGTGTTTAAAAGTGGGCACACATCACACTAGCTAATCAAGAGTTTTGAATAAGCTACAAAATGTATATTCAACCATGTTATAACCAAGATTTGAGTTTAATTTTAAACAACATCCACTTATAAATTTAATTACAAAATAGCGCACAATTTGAAACAAAGCAAACTTTTTGGCTTTCATGTAGTTAAATACGTAACTTCACCAATCACATACATGGCTGCCAAATGTCGAGTACCAGCCCCGTCGGCCATATTTTACTGCTGCATGTAGACAATGACAAGGCAAAGAACAGCAACCAGTCCAAGGGCTTGTAGGCCAAGGAACCACAGCAGAACCCAGAAGAAAAGGACTATCACTGGTTCCACAGTGTGTTCTCCCAAATACATCCTGGTGAAGCCCATGCTGAGGAGGCTCCTGTTCAGTTCCCCGAAAAGGGTTCCCATCTTCTTGTAGTCATCTGCAACGCGACTGCCTGCGTGGTTATGTGATTCTTCAACATCCTGAAACAGGAAGGAAGGGAGGAAGGAAGGTAAACAAACATCAAATAAGAAATAGGGAAAGGTCTTTAAGAATAGTTCTATCTCACAGTTCTTCCATTTATCTTTCAAAGACAATTCTTTATATTAAATTATCTTTGTTAAAATAATTGATGTAGTTTCTCTTTCCTCACTAGAACCTAATACTGTTACAAAAGAAAAACTATGCCATACATGTGACATAGTTGTAATTATAATTTATTAAACCTAATTTCTTTTAGAAGTCATGATTTAAACCAGCAATTATTTATTAATACCCACTTTCTCATAGTAGGCACAAGATGGAAAAATTACTCATATTTATTTTAAAAAGCTTTAGAAATAAGTTCCCACATAATAAAAAGTAGTAAATACAGTAATTATTATTAATTTTGTTTTTTCTTTGCCAATTTTTAAATTTTTAATTTTTTAAAAATATATTTTATTGATTATGCTATTACAGTTGTCCCATTTCCCCCCCTTTATTCCCCTCTGCCCT
>VMDR010020120.1:0-17800 GCA_007922815.1 Macrotus californicus
AGGATATAGAAGCAGCCCAGGTGTCCCTCAGTAGATGTGTGGCTAAAACAACTATGGGACATTTATACAATGGAATACTACTTGGCCATAAGAAAGAAGAAAATTTTATCCTTTGTGACAGCATGAAAGGACCTGGAGAACATTATGCTAAGTGAAATAAGCCAATCAGAGAAAGACAAATACGATATGACTTCACTTATGAGTGGAATATAATGAACAAACTGAACTAATCAGCAAAATAGAGAGCAGGCTGACAGCTCCCGGGGTGGGGGAGGGGTGGTTAGGCAGTAGAGAGATTGAGCACAAAAGAAAAGGGACTCATGGACACGGACAACAGTGTGGTGACTCAGGGCAAGAGGAGTAAAAGGGAGACAAATGGTAATGGAAAAAAATAAGAAAATTAAAAATTAAAAAAAATGAGCCAAAGACCTTAACAGATATTTCACAAAAGAAGATTTTAAAAAATGGTAAATATGTATGTAAAAATGCTCTACCTCCTATGTCATCAGGGAAGTGCAAATTAAAACAACATTGAGACACCACTGCACACCTATTAGAATGACCAGAATTCAGAATACCGACCACTCCAATTGCTGCCAAAGATGTGAAGCAACACAAATTCTCATATACCGTTGGTGGGAATGAAAATGGTTTGGCCACTTTGAAAGATAGTTTGGTGATTTCTTACAAAATTAAACACACTTTTAACACAAAATCTACTCCTTGATATTTATCCAAA
This sequence comes from Macrotus californicus, assembly GCA_007922815.1. Classification (NCBI taxonomy): domain Eukaryota; kingdom Metazoa; phylum Chordata; class Mammalia; order Chiroptera; family Phyllostomidae; genus Macrotus; species Macrotus californicus. Next base: position 740 of record VMDR010020120.1, read on the forward strand.
GGTGCTGAAAACTTATGTTCATTATAAAACCTGCACCTGCATATTTATAAAAGCTTTATTCATTGTTGCGAAAACATGGATGCAATCGAGATGTCCTGCAGTAGGTGAATGGAGAACTAAACTGTGGTACATCCAGATGATGGAATATTTATTCATCCATTAAAAGAAATTAGCTGTCAAACCAAGAAAAAACAGGGTGGTAACATGAATGCATCTTACTAAGTGAAAGAAGCCAATCTAAACAGGTTACATAATGTGTGATTCCAACTATATGACATTTTGGAAAAGGCAAAACTATGGAGAGAATAAAAAGATCAGCGTTGAGGGGAGAAAAGTGAATGGGCAGAGCACAGAGGATTTGGGGGACAGTGAAAATACTCTGTACGATACTGTAGTAACGAATACATGTTATACATTTTTCTACACCCGCAGACTGCACAGAAATAAGAGTGAACCCCAATGTAATCTGTGGATTGGGGATTGGAATGTGTCGATGTGGGTTTATCAGTTGCAATAAATGTACTGCTCTGGTGAGGGATGTTGATAATAGGGGTGGTTAGGCACAAAAAAGTCCTTTTAAAAATTCAGTTTGATTCTTTTTAACATCTTTATCTGTTTACTTCAATTTGAACATATGGGATACAGTTATAATAATTGCTTTAATGTCCTTCTCTACTAATTCTAATATCTGTACCAATGTAGGTTGGTTTTGATTGGATTTTCTTTGAATGCTGGGTGCTATGTTCCTGCCTTTTTGTATGGCTGGTGATCTTTGATTAGACGCTCGATATTATAAGTTTTACCTCACTGGGTTTTAGATATTTTTATAGTTCAATAATTCTTCTTGATTTTTACTTTGAGATGTAGATAAGATACTCGTAAAGAACTTGATCCTTTGGGGTCTTGCTTTTGTGACTTATTAGGTGGGGCAGGAGCAGGGATCATTCTAAAGCTGATTATTCCCACTACTGAGGAAAGACCTTTGCCCGGTGCCCCATGAATTATGAGTTTTTCCAGACTTGCTGGTGAGAACAGGCACAATTCCCAGGCAATTTCCTCTCATCTTTGTTAATGGTTCTTTCCTTGACCTTAGAATCCTCACATGCATGTACTGATAAGTACTTCGCTCAATACTAGAGAGGAAGGCTGTCTGCAGATCTTTGGCGTTCCTGTCGGTACAGTTCTCTCCTCAGTTGTACTTTGCTCTGAGAACTGTAAATGTCTTGTCTTCCTCGGACTCTCAGATTCATCTCTTTTGCTCAGGAAGACCACTGGGGTCTGCCTAAATTCTCCCCTCTCTGCTCCCGTACCTGGAAACTTTCTCCAGGGAGTAAGCTTGGGCCATTGGAGGTTTCTCATTTGTTCACTCTCTTAGGAAAAACTGACCTTGGATGCCTGATGTCAATGCTTGTGTTCCTTCCTAAAAATATATACCTTTATATTTTGTCAAGATTTTTAGTTGTTTCAAGTGGGAGGGTAAATCCTGTCCCTGTAACTCCATGGTGACTGGAAATTAAAATTTTCCTTTAACCTTAATACTTAATTTTTCCTTAAATTCCCAAGACTTTCAATGTCTCCATTTCCATCCATTTTGCTCATGCTTTCTGTATCTTCTTATACCCTCTCATGGCTGACCACTCTCAGATAGAATTTACTCTTTAAAAAAATAATATATATATATATATTAACCTGATTTTAAATGCATTCAATATGCAAATGTTGACCAGATTCTTCCTAAGCCAATGGTGTTTCTTTATAGAACTATGGACTCTTTGCTCTGGAAAGCTCCTCATAACTTATTTCACAAGTAAGTAGGTTATCCACATAACCAATCCCAAAGAACTATTGGCTTTTAAAATTTTAGAGTTAGGATGCATGTCTGTTTATTGTGTACTTAACCCATCAGTAATGCGGCTGATCATTATCATGATTATCATGGTAAATATTCATAAAGAACCTGTGGATGTATTAATTGGCCTCAAAGATTACTGACTTCTTGGAAAACAACTGAAAAAATATACTTTGGAGAAGAGTCATCTTTGCTCTGTGGTCAATTTTTACTTTTCTGTGCACGTGTGGCTGGGCCCATGCACGTACACACACACATTGAAATTTTTCCATGACAACTTGCTTTACCTAGCAACTAATCTTCGTAGCCATTTGGTGTGGGGGTTGCTTGAACCTACCATTGTCTTACCTCCAAGCCTTTATGGATGCTCTTCCCCATTCCTGAAATGACATCTCACCTATCTGTTTAGTTAACCCCTCATTCTTCAGCTATGTTCAAATATTACTTTCTTAACACTTACACCCAGTTTTGATCTTACTCTGTGTTCTCTGAGCTCCTTTCTTCTCATACAGCCTGTTACTTCATACTTAGAGTTTGTTTTTCCCATTGACTCTTTTTTATTTTATTTTTCCTCACTCTCCCTCCTGCATTATTACAGTGATCTTTCCTACTAAGGAGAATTCTGAGTGAATTACCAGTGCTATCTAAAGGAAGAGATGACATGGCAGAAATTGTTGCCTTCTTTAGAATATTGGCAGGACTTTAAACATAGAAGTAACACAGAATCACAGAAAAGCAGAAACGGAGGGGACCTGAGAGCTCAAAATTCTCACATAGATGCAGGCATTAGCATCCAAAGAGGAAAAGTGGATTGGTCAGAGTCCTGAACAAAACTGGGAGGTGCTTCTGGAAAGAACATATCTAAGTAGCTCAGGGTAACTAAGTTTCTAGGCTTGTTTGTTCTCAGATTAATTGCCATCGATTGATATTCTTCAATATAGTCTTATGCTGAGTCCTGTTAGATCGAATTTATGGAGCTGAGAGTGGCAAAAAAAAAAAAAAGCAGACGTTGGGACCAATTCTTTTTCCTCATTAAAAAAACCCAAACAAACAGAAATCTATGACTCCTTGTGTATAACGTTCAGGTAATGATTGATTTTAGATAGAATTCTTCCTGTGTGTATACTGTTTTGAGCAGCCCATCTGCTTGATCCTTACCATTCATTAACTGGGCCTAATTCTATGGTGTAAAACTGGTATTATAGGCAAGTGAGTAGCAGATCTATAAAAGCTGTGTCCATATGTTGTTCTGGGGGGAAGGGAGGGGTCGAGTGGTAGTTAGGAAAGGAATGATGAACTCTAGTGTCAGACAGCCCTGATAGAAATCAGGCTGTTGATATCTTATGACTGTGTGTTGTTCCTTTGAGTTGGTCTCTGGGATGAGTGCCAGAAAAATAAATGAGAACCAGAGGCTGAATTAAATGTTGTCTGATCATTATGTCAAAGACAAAAGCAGGAAGATAAAAATCTCAAAGCCAAATAGACCCAGGACAAAGGGGTAATAATGACAGCTGTGACCATAGTCCAGAACTAAGAAGTGGAACAAACGAGGCTGAACTTGCTGACCATCTGTTCAGAAACAGGGGGAGCTTGAGAAAGTGTCCTCGCCTTAGGGTCTGGTGATGGGCTTCCACACCCTTGCTTAGCTTCTTAATAGGGTGACTTGGTAAAGGTAACCTGTTCTGTCTGAATGTCAGTTCTTCTCATCTGTTAGATGGAGGTAAGGAGAACCCCCTTTTCCAAGATCGGCGTGCATTAGTTCTCCAACAGCTTTATTGGCTCTAACCGCCTCCCACCATTTAGCACCAACTTCTGTTTCAGTGTCTTTCTAGGACCTCTTGACCTTGCTTAGCACCCTGCCTGTGACAGGCATAGCTACTGTACTCTGGCAGAAAAATACAACGCAATAGCAAGAAGGCAGGACTCTTATGAAATCGGTCCAGAGTTCTAAACCTTCCTCTGCTCGTGGATGATCTTGAAAAATAATACTTATCTTTTCTGGACCTCAGTTTACCCAAATGCACAAGGTTGTTGTGAAGACCACATCAGGTAGTGCTCACAAAGGACTTAATACAGTGTCTGGCAGACAGTAAAAGCTAGTTAAAGATATATTATTATCATCATTGTCAATATTGTCAAAATATACATTTTAGACATTTAACAACATACAAAAATATATGACGTGCATGTCAAAGATTTGTTTAACTTTTCAGTGAGGGAAGGAGTAGGATGGTAAAGTAGACTGAGAGAAAGAGGTATGTATCGTAGGAGAAAGAAAGAAAGATTAAATAAGGTATTTAAATTATATACAAAAGTGTTAATGTCCCTCAGAGTTCAATAAAATAGTAAACTCTGAGGTTTACTTTTTTACTGAACATTTATTATTTTTTATCCCCACTGGACAAAGATAGCTCACAACTTATCAATGTTCTATAAGCTAAAACTTAATTTTACACAGAGCCTAAGCCCTAGTTAATAGTAACTCTTAAGTCAAACTAAATGACAGCCCTAGAGAATCAGGAGACACAGAAGTCTGGTTAGAAAATTCTCCAGTATAATCATGAAAGATCTCCTTGCTTTCTTTCCAAGTGTTAGATAATTACTTTTGGTTTGGACCTGGTAAATGAATCATTGGCCAGTCTGAGAACTTGGTCTTCTGGGACCCGGGCTTTGGTGATCAAGCTAAATTTCTCACCCTTTGAGTCTTTGTAACTAAATTAAATCACCACACATATCTCTGTGTTTGAAACTTGAGAGGACATTGGGGACTGTGTAATTTCACTCTCACATGGGGTGTGAGTTCTTTTTTCTTGAGTGTTTTGAAAGGCGGTGTGTTTCACACTTGCGGCAGCCATCCCCGTGGAAGTATAAAACCATTACGTTTGCATCTGACCAGCCTGCTCCTTCACCCTGGGCGTTATCCTGTCCTCCCTGTCCTCCCTGTCCTCTTCAGATGCATTTCCTGTAGGTTTTTTCAGTCCGTTCATTTCCCTTTATCTCTCACCAATCTTTCCCTCTTCCTTCCCTGCCCTCCCTCTGTCTTTATATTTACTTCAAGCAGTTTTCCCTCTTTTTCTTTTTATGCCCCTTCCCTCTTGGAGTGGTTGAGAGCAGAAAAGATCTGTTATCTTTTCACTCTCGCCCTGACCCCTTTCCTTAGTTTGCTGTTAGGATATCTTTCTCCCGGCTGCTTTTTTGGTTGCAACTACCCAGGCCCTGTGGTCCCCTATTCCTCCTTTTGGCCGTTTTACCCATTTTTAGGTCTTAGTTAGAGGGAGGGACAAGAGAAGCAAAACTCTTAAGATAAATCAGTACACATTATAGAAGAGGAATCTTTCATTATTCTTTAATTGTGGATTTTTTTTTAAATCCTCTTTAGCAAATTAAATAAATAAATAATGCTTTAAACTGGTGAAACCAATGATACTACCATAGATTTTAAAAGAAATAATGTTTCCATAAAACTGCCTCTTTAATATAAATATTTTCACTTCTCTATTTTCCTTTTAGCTTTGTCTCTGATAAACATGTTTTTTGCGTGATTGCAAATGTATTCACTGCATATAAACATTTATAAAATATATGCAAGCTGCAGCATAGACATGTGAGCCTATCCTGCAGGTGTAGCAAAGGAGTAGACAGAAACTGGCGGTCTTAAGCCTGTGGGGTACTGTGACCTTTCGGTGCGGGAAACAAAGACAGCAGACAGTCAGCAGGGCACTGGTGTTCTAAGTCACTTGAAGGAGAAAAACAAGTGAGTTAATAAAGGGCATTCTGATAAATGAACAAAGAACTTCCACTGTGTGGAGGACAATTGGCACATACTGTGTGGCCGAGAGTGTCCAAGTCCAAGCCCTGTCGCTTACGAGTTGGGTGACCTCGAGCAAGTCACTTAGGTTCCATAGGCCCTAGTTCTTCTGTAAGGTGGAGCTTTTAATAGAGACGTCAATGGCAATTTTGAAGATGGTATATGTTATATACAATTTGTGACAAAAATACATGATCATAAATGCTGAGGAAACATCCTGCTTCACACGTAATCACTTGTTTTTCTGTTCACCAAGAACGCCTGCACAGAGGAAATGAAATTTCAAGGTTTGCTGTGGGTCTGTGTCGTCTTTTTTCACAATCCCTTCCACTTTACAAGTGCATATCTGCTGGGCAAATAGGAATAATTAAAGCAGTGACTAATTAAAAACTGTGTTACGGACATATAAATAGATTGATAGATCAATGAGAAAACATGAAGTTCAGAAATAAACCTACATTTACATAGAAGTTTAGTATATAATAAAGATGACACTCTAGATCAGTGGGCATTTGCATGAAAATATACCCTTGGATGAAGTATGCAATTTCCATACTTATGCCAACACTATTTAAAGACATGTTTTGAATTTTGTTTTAAAAATTTACTAAATTATATAGGATGGTGAACTACATCTTCCCAAATTCTTGATGAAATCAGAGAAAAGATACTTTAAAATCAGTACATCTGTAAAAAAGCTGAGAAAAAGTACTGTAGGTATAGGAACTTAAAAGCATTTTTGAAGGAGTGAAAGAAAGAAAGGGTTTTCAGGAACACAAAACCAAAGAGGGGTAGGATTGAGGGTGGGGGGTGGGGGTGGCTGGGGTGGGGTGGGTGGGGGAGGAAAATGGACACCACTGTACTTGAACAACAATAAAAAATGTGAAAAAAAGAAAATGGGATCTCTTTTTAATGGAGACAACCAAGAATATCTAGATATTTTAGGAAAAACAGCAGCAAAAAAGATCCTAGAAGTGAAGGGAAAAATCAGAAATATTGGCTCAGGAAACAAAGCAAACAAACAATTTTAGAACATTCTAATCTATTATTGTTAGAAATATTTAGGAGAATATGTCAGCCTTAAAATAAAAACAGACTACAATGAAGGAGGAAAAATAAGAAAAGGTTCTTACATTAAATAACATGATTGCTAATTTTTTTTCAAAGAAAGCTTGAAGACCACATTATATATCTGAAAGATTAAGATGATGAACTCTTCAAACATGCAGACAAAAAAGACAAAAAGAAAAAAAATAAAATTATGGAAGAAAACTAAGAAAGCAAGGAGGTCAGATGCAGAAGTTTGTTATCTGTCAATAGTATTTAAAACAGTTTGGTGCTCCTGGGAATAGGCTGATGGACCGATGTGGCGGCATGGGGTCCAGCAATTGATCTTCATTTATATGGAAATTTATATACAGTCCAAGTGGTGTTTTCAGTCAGTGAGCATTTGGAGGAAAGGGTGTATTGGCTTCTGGGAGCGTTGTCCAGACCCCAGCTTTACTTCCAAATTATTTATTGAGGTGCAGAACTAATGTAGATATGCCAGAGGTCTTACAGCCATTGTTTCAAATTTGTAAAATTTGAATGCTTATTTCTTTTCATTCTAAAAGTTTATTTCACCTCCCAAGGGAAGGGGAAAGTGGAGGAGAAAGCAGAGGCAGGTGCAAGTCTTCTGCTGTAGTAGGCAAGAGCAGGGAAAAATATAAAGCATTTGGGTGTTTTTCTAGTCATACCCACTGTTTGCTCTGTTTAAAGAAAGGCTATTGCTATTTTATAAAACTGAAAAGGAATAGGCACTAAGACTCACCTCTCACTGTTTTCCAGCTTTTATCTCCCCTCGAGAAGATGAGTTTGGCTACGTGAATATTCCCCTGACAGTTTACATAACCTTACTTAAAAAGGGAAGGTCAGAGATGCAAAAGTGCAAAATCAAGGAAAAGGACACAGGTTTTCTCAACCATTTTGTGCGTCGAGAGCGAAAGGGAAACTGATTTTGTGTCTCACATCTTTCCCGCTCGTTGGGAGGAGGGAGGGAAAGCAGGACACCGTGCTCCATCAAGGGACTAGATGTCACCAGTTCCTCAAACTGCCATGGTTAAGTTCTCCATAGTAATGAAAAGAAAATTGGTGTTTAGTTTGAAAATAGTTGAAACACATGAATAGAAACACATTTTGAGCCATCAGATGACTACCTGAGCACGGTCACACACTTCTGTGTTGGAGTTGGGCTTTTGGATTTATAATTTTATTGGCCTCAAGTAGAAAGGAAAAGAACAGTGAAAGAAATGAACGCATTAGTGAAGGCCAATGGCATCAAGATGCAGGCTGTGAACAAAAGTCTCATAGTAGCTTAAATACGGAACTGTGCCGGGAACATAAAGTTCTCTCACAGTGCGTAGTAGCTCCGGCTGCCAAACCTAAAAGATCCGTGCTCTGGCATTCAGCACCAAGTACATACTCACAGAGTAAAGAGTGGTTTTATTTCAGCAAAGTAACATCATCTGTCACATTGAATAAATAGAGTTAATTTGAATTATATTGGTTCTGTAAGTTTCTAGTTGTGTGAGCATAAGGAATTTATACCCGGATTTATGTGTGTACATATTTATGTAGCATTCCAATAAAAAAAATTTAATTAAAAGTAAAGGTTGGAGTCATAGGTACTAGTGTTTTCATTAGCCAGGAAACACATCAGAGTTGATCTAAGGTAGCTGACTCCAGTACTTCCTCCAGACCACAGAGGTAGCTGCGTGGGATGGAACTGGAATCGAGGGCTCACGTGACTTGGCCTCTGCGTTTCTTCCTGAAACAAGCCCCTCTTTAATTTCTAGCCAATTCCTTTTTTATGTTTTAATTTTCTATTCATGAATAAGTCATTCTTTCCTTGGTGTTTACTTAGCAGACAGGAGAATGGGATATTTTTGAAGAGCAGGCTTGATTGGGGGTCTCTTCTGAGTGTATTTTATGCCCTAGTTTTGCAAATCTGGAGATTACTAACTTTGTCGGCAAAGAATCCCTTTCTTTTTTCCCTGCAGATATCCTCTTTGCCAGAGAAAAGGTCTTTAGTGGCACTTTAGCTTATAGCTAGTTCAAAACAAGGTAGTCCTGGTGGACCATGAACACTGTCCCAGAGAATCTAAGAAGTCTTCGAGAGAATTCCAGCCATCCTGTGGGCAAGACTAGTGTTCTGGTGGGAATTATGACCACTCTCACCCAGCTGAAAGTTGGCAAAATCCTTCCCTTTAAGAAAAAGAGCTGGGGGCTCCTGGAGCTCTTGTGAGGTAAATGTTAATCAGGTAAACGTCAGTGCATAGTTCAAATTAAACTAGAAAAATAATATATGAATTTATGATGATAGCATAACCATTTTAAGCAGGTAAAATTCTCCCGATTGAAGATTAGTACATTCTCTTCCCGGAGTCACATTATAATTGCTGTGGTCTGAATGTTTCCCCCGCAATTCAGATGTTGAAATTGTAACTCCCAAATGATGGTACTAGGGGAGACATTTGGGAAGTGCTTAGGTTATGGGGGTGGAGCACTCGCAGATGGGATTAGTGCCCTTATCAAAGAAATCCCATAGAAATCTCTTATTCCTTTTACCATGTGAGGTCACAGTGAGAAGGCATTGGCTGTGAACAAGGAAGAGGGCCCTGACCAGAATGTGGCCATGCTGGTGCCTTGATCTTGGATCTCCTAGCGTCCAGGTTGGTGAGAAATAAATTTTTGGTGCTTATAAGCAACTCAGCCTGTGGTATTTTGTTATAGCAGCCTGAATGAACTAAGACAATGATAAAAAAAAAAATTGCTTGGTGAACAGATAACAGAACCAGGGGACTTCGCTGGATTAGTTATCTAGTTTGATCAGAACACAATGGGCCGACACAGCCGTCTCCATCCCTGGGATGTGAACCTGCCACACAGACCCCACAGACCCCTCCCCCTAACCCCCACAGTGGTTGTGTGAGCCCAGCCAGCATTTGCTTCTCTTTTTTTGTTTTTGATACTTCTGGACAGTCCCTTTCTGATTGATACATTGTTTGTTAAAATGTAACTAATACTCTAAATCTGCTTAAAACTAGGGGTTGCCGACCTAAGTCTTTGTTTTTAAGGTAAATATATATACATATCAGCTTTGAGCCATTGTTTGTTGAAGCTAATCTTGTTCATTTGATTGCTAAATTCATGGCATCTCATGTTGCTTAGATTACACCACTCCGTTCTGTTCTTTTAGGTTGTGCTTACTGAAAAGAAAGATAAGTGCACTTGCTGTCTATATCTCCAGTATTTCCAAAGTGTAAGGGCTTGGGGTCTGTGATCGCATGTGACTGGGGAGCAGAAGACTACTCTGAAGCTGCTTTTGGAGGACACACACACCACTTTTAGGCAGAGAGTGTGTGTGGTTGGCAGCAGCTTGAAGCTGTGTTTACATAGTGTTCATGTTTTTACTTGGGTTTGATATTTATTTAGAGTGATTTGGGTGATGGGACTGATGAGAATGGTGGGTATTTTTGCTTCCCCAAGACACCCCTCGAATCCTGCTACTCAGTGCAAGGCAACCTGGACCATGGGCTGGCTTGTAATATTCCCGGGGATGGAATTCATGAACTGGCTCTCTCCCAGAAACCTCAAATTACTTGTTTCACTTTTATATTTACAGACATCTATTTGCACCTGTGTGTATTTTATGCCCTAGTTTTGCAAATCTGCAAATTACTAACTTTGTCAGCAGAAGGACCACTATTTTTCTGGCAGATACCCTCTTTACCAGAGAGTAAACAAGCTTTTCTCTCTCTGTGTGCACAATTCAATTTTAACCCCAGGCAATGCAGACATCTCCCAATTAACTCACAGTAACTGCAGCAAGTCCCTTGCTGCCCATGTTCCCTCCTTGAATTGTGATAACATGATCATATTAGAAGGGGGAAGTCATGGGCAGAAATATAAACGACTAAAGATTACAAGTGTATGTGCTTGTGCATGTGTGTGTGTGTAGGGGGAGGGTTGGATGCTTGTCTGCTCTCTGTAATTACATGCAAAAGCTAAATATAAATTATATTTATTGGTTGTCTGTGTGATCCATGGCGCTTCTTCAACACAGTGTATGAGTTCCTATTGCTGCTATGACAAATTACCATAGTATAGTGACTTAAAATAACACAAATTTATTATCTAACAGTTCTGGAAGTCAGAAATCCAAAATAATGCTCACTGCATTCAAAGTGCTGGCTGGGCTGCATTTCTTCTAAAGGCTCTAGAGGAAAATCCATTTCCTTGACTTTTCCACCCGTTAGAAGCTGCCCACATTCCTAGGTTTACCGCTTTTTCCCTTCAGTTTGAAAGCCAGCGATGTTGGGCTGAACCCTTCTAACTATGTCCCCCATCTGGCTCTCTTCTGCCTCCCTCTTTCTCTTTTAAAGACCCTGTGGTTGCATTGGGCCCACCTGGATGATCTAGGCTCCTTGCCATTTTTAAAGCCAGGTGATTAGCAACATTAATTCCATCTGCAATCTTAATTCCCCTTTTGCCATGTAACCTAACATATTTACATGTTCCAGAAATGAGGACATGGACAGCTTTCAGGGGTGGGGTTGAGGGACATTATTTTTCTTACCACATATGAAAAGTCAAAATAGTGTCTAAAAATTTCAGTGTGGGTACCCCTGCTTCCACATGGACCTCAATGTGGACTGATGTTTCTGTATGTATTGGGTTGGCCAAAAGGTCTGTTCAGGTTTTTTCTGTAAAATAAGACACATTTTTCATTTTCACCAATAAGTTTATTGATTTGGATATTTTGAGTATGTCAGCTATCTCCTGTTATTGGCATCTAGTGGCTAGAGGCCAGGGGTGCTGCTAAACATCTTCTAATGCATAAGACAGCCCCACAGCAAAGAATTATTTGGGCAAAATGTCAATAGTATCAAGAAACTTTGCAAACCACTTCTGACATGGTAGACCAATCACAGCACCTTCTCCATACACTGCACAAATCCTTTCTTGTGTTGCAGTTGTATTTTTACCTTTCTTGAAATAATAAAGCATCATATGCCAAAATGTTGCAAATTTTCTTCCATCTTCAATATTAAAATGGCTGCACAAAAATTCACACAATTTTGATAATTTTTTAAATGCATGCAGATATGACAGCTGTCACAACACAATCTAACAAAATTGTTTTGAATGAAGTTAAAAACAACTAAGCACTACTGGAGCCATCGTATAGAAAAAAACTAAATGAACCTTTTGGCCAACCCAGCGGGAAGGCCTCGTGGGACAACTGCGCATAAACCCTCTCACGAGGTTCCTTCCGACCACAGCAAGGTCTGTCCTGCCAAAGGCAGCCCTTTCAGGGCTTGACTTCGGAGTCACTGAAACATCTTTTTGCTCTTCCTTATTTTTCTCCCTCACGGGCCTGCCACAAACATATGGAATTTCTAGCATCAGTTACTGCTTTGGATTTGGGACCATGTCTTAAAATTAAATTATAAAACTTAGAAACACATCAGTCTACTGGCACAATTAAAACCTTGATAGGTATTAATGTGTTAGAGAAATTAGATGGTTATCTGGTAGGATGCAGGATCAGTAACTTGACAAATTTTGAGTTGGTGAAAAATAAAGGAAAAATTGGGACCGTAGGACTCTGGGAAGACAAGGTGTGCAGGTAGCAGGGGCTCCTGCGTTAGAATTAATGCACGTGGTTGGGAGGGCCTCCAGGGGGCCTGTTTGTTCATAAATGCAAGTTCCACAAATAGTACTCCGATGCAACGCATTAGGGTTTCCAACTGGAACAAAATATCCAGCAGCCTCTCTCCCAAACATTAGCGTAGGGGCACTCCATGAAGGGGAGTGCATTTATTTTTTCCCTGGGTTTAAGCCCTTGTTCCTTCACTTAGCATGGAGCTTCTCCACAGTTGCGTAGAACTTTGCATGTTGTTTATAGGCCTGCCACACATCGTCATGGATTAACCTGTGTCGTTCCAGTGGGTCCAGTATAAGGCCTCTGTAGCTTTCTTCAGGAATGCATTGTATCAGTGCTTTGTAAGCCGTGTACATCGTTATCATTATGATTGTTATAATTATGATTTTGCTGGTATTTTATTTTGAGCACTTGCTTTTATTGATGTATAGAAAATTTGATGTAGGAGGCTGTGCTGGGCGTTATAAGATGTTAAGCAGTATTCCTGCTCTACCCCCACTCGATATCTGTACACATCCTGTCAGTTGTGACGACCCAAAATTTCTCCAGAAATTGCTACTGTACTCTGGGAGGCAAAATTATTCCCGTTTGAAAACCACTGATGAAGAGAATGCAAAGAGAAATATGCATAAATCACAAGTGCACAGCTTGACTAATTTTTAGGAAATGAATACACTCATGTAACTTCCATCTCGATCAAGAAATGGAACATTACTAGCACCCAAGGACTTCTCCTTTTGACCCCTTGTAGGTATTTTCCAACCAGCAATAATCACTATTCAGACTTCTTTTAGAACTATAGATTAGTTTTGCCTGTTTTTAGACTTTCTGTAAATGTAATCCTGTAGTGTATATTCTTAAGGTCCATGAGATTCTTCCCTTGTGCTGCATGTTGTAATGGTTAATTTTCATTGTCTATAGAGTTCTATTGTGGTCATACCACAGTGTATTGATCCCTTCTACTTTTAAGAAATGCTTGAGTTGTAACCAACTTGTGGCTATTATCATAATGCTGTTCTGAATATTTTTATACACGCTTTTTGTGCATTTCTGTGGTGTTATGTACCTCAAAGTGGAATTCCTGGGTTTTGGGTATATGTATCTTCAGCTTTAATAGATATTGTCAGAGTTTCCCATGGCGGCGCTACCAATTTTTATTCCCAAAAGTGTTGGAAAGTCTACTTGATCCATCATTGCCCGTGATTAATTAATTTTAGCTATTCTGGTGGATATTGTGGTTTTTGTTTGTATTTCCCAGGTGATTAATATGATTAAGCATGTTTTCATACAATAATTAACCATTTTGATATTTTGAGTGTATATATATGTGTGTGAAAGAGTATATTCAAGCCCCTGTCCTTTTCTTTTTTTGCAAATGGGTAGAAAATGATACCATCAGCTCCTGTGATTACCAATCTCTTTAGAATTTTTATCTCTCAACTTAAACTAAGAAAGAAATACTCCAGTTTTGTCATCTGTCTGGTGTGCTTCCTCAGTATGAGTCCAACTCACTAATCAGAGTTCTCCTGGTTAAAGTGATCATACGAAAGCCACAAACTAGCCAAACTAAGGATGAGCCCGGGGACCTGGCAGTTCTGCCAAGGTAGGTCTTGGCTGAGGTGATACTGCAGCCCTTCCTCCCTTGCTCCTCTTCCTCTTCCTTTTAACTAAAGAATCAACAGGCAGATAGCTACAGCTAAAATGTTCTCATTTGATACCAGAGCTTATAACATGTTGGATGTTGCCATAGATATTTTCCAGAATGTTTATTTATTGGATTATTTTATGAACTAATTTGCTGCCTGAGAAGCAAGAGTTTAATTTCAGAGAGTCTCATAGACAAATGGACACAGGCACAGGCTTTGTCTTCCTTTCCTTCGTGCCAGTGAAAAGAGCTGTATGACCAGTATTTTTCTTCCACAGGCATTTTTGGCCACCTTTGCTGGTATGACATCACATGCAAAACAGAGCCTAACTCACCTGCTTTACTCTCAGGCTTCCTCATAAAAACAGAGCCTACCCCTGGGATGCTCTTTTCCTCATTCAGGCATTGCCACCTCCTCTTGCTGTATTACATAACCATCCAGAGTCCCGTGTGCTCCTTCCACCTCAGGCTGAGATGTCATCAACTCCAACATTGGATGCACCCTGTGTTTGAATGGGCAGGCTCCAAGGAGCATTTCATCAGCCCATGCTGTGCTTAGTGCCGCCAAAGGTAGGGCCCCTGCCAGGGATGCGTACTTAGACTAATGGCCTGTGGGATTCTGAGAAACAAAAGGGCAGGTGATGGAGGACAGCCAACAGGAATTGGCAGGAAACAAGGCTCTTTTTGAGCAAAACTATTAAAAAGAACATGACTCAAATAGAAAGACTCTCAGAGGTTCTGGAAATATAATTTTGTTCTCATTTATATCTCTCAAGTAGAAAGAAATTGAAAGAGATGGCTGAGATCCTAAATCCCTAAGTCCTTGACCTCCACTGTCACAGGAACAGGAGGAGGGACACTGCAGCAGGGACACTGAAGGCAATCTGCCCAGCTACCCACCCTGACACTTCAGCTACAAGGCAACACTCTATATGCTTACTTTGTACCAAGCACCGTTCTAAAGATGTAGTCTTCGACACTTTGATATATGTGTTATTACTATCCTTATTTCACAGGTGAGGAAACTGAGGCTTGGAGACAATAAGTAACAAAATCCAGGGTTGTATGTTAAGGGAGTCACAGTGCTAGGATTTGTACCCAGGCAGTCTGGCTCCGTAGTCTGGGGTTTCAGCTACCAAACTAATACTTCCTTCCTACAGAGGAAGTAAGAGATAAGAATTCTCCTTCGGGGATATTTCATATGAAAGAATACTAAATATACATAAAGTACATAGTCATGTCTTAAGAGAGATCATGATCTGGGCTGAAATGGACAAAGACAAGTGTCAATAGGAGCCAATTCCAAGGCATTGTGCAAGATTTCAACAGGTGTAAGGGGAGAGAAAGGTTTAGGAAGTGAATAGTTTAGGACATTTAGCATCCCTCTTGCACTAATTGCTAGTAGGGATCAAGCATTGTGGCAGCCAAAGCTTCTCCACACATTTGCAATAGCCTACTCAATGAGAACAGCTGAACGACATGCACTGGGCCTCAGAGCAGTGGTCCTGCTGTGTAACAGAATCACCTGCAGGGCTTGCTAACACTCAGTTTGCTGGGCTTTGGCTTCCAGCTTCTGATTCGGTAGGTGTGGGTGAGGCCCCAGCAATGGTATTTCCAAAATGTTCCTAGGTGATGCTGATGCTGTGGGGGCCCCACTTTGCAAATCACTGGCCTCGAAAAAGAAGCCAGCAAGCTACGAGAAAGTGGAGAAATGCCTGGGCTGAGAGCAGAAGATAAAAATGAAGAAACAGAGTGATTGCTTAACAGTAACAGCCAGCTTCCATGACTATTCTGAGTCAGTTCTGTGCAAAGCACGTGACATAAATCTTTTAAACCTTGCCACAAATTACAGATGTTTTTATTTCCAGTTTACATATGAGAAAACTAATAAATACAAGGGGAACTTTCCCAGGTCATATATCTAGAAGTGTAAACCCCCATCTGGCCAATTCTAAGGCAAAACCCCTGGCCAGTTCTGTTTCACAGCTCTGTGTTTCAGTGTGATATGCTAGGAAGTACATAACCTTTCAAAGTTTCTAATCAGTGACGTAGCCGGACTAAGTGATAGCATAAGTTTTTCTGGTAAAATTGTGCAGAGTTGAAGATCTGAGAGCATAGCTATGGACCTATTCTAGCCATACAGGCACGATCAAAATGTCAGGAACATAGCTTTGCATCCTAACCATTTTCAAGTAACATGTCAAATGCCAGCATCTGGAGTTTCATCCAGGCTGGATCCCTTTTGGTTTGCATATCTGACATTTAAAAACACAGATTTTGGAACCAGTAACCTCTTATCTTAGATCTGCTGCTTAGAATTTACTTGTTTATTCAAAAAATATTACTAAGATCCAGTAAAATGGCACTATTTCTTTTTCTTTTGAGAACTCTGGCTATTATTTTGTTTTGAGATAGCAAACCAAACCCACGTTAAACTTTTTCACTGGCTGTTTCTTAAACCTCTTTGTCTGTGGTGTCGTATCGTCTCATTATGACATGTTCAGGTACGGATTTTTCTTTATGCTGTTTGCATGTGCATTGGTGTCTTTCTGGAAAATTCCTCACTATTATCTATTCAAATTATGCTTCCCCCCCCCCTCATTCTTACTATTATTTCCTTCCAAATTCTGGTTATGTTGGACTTTCTCATACATCCTCTAATTTTAGGAATATATTATATTTTAATATGTCCTTTTTGAAAACATTCTAGATAATTTCTTTAAACATATCTTCCTTTTATTAAGTCTCTTCTCACCTGTTTCTAATCTCATTCACTGTTTAACTTCATTTTCTTTATTGCTGCTTTTAATTTTCAAATTAGTTTTTCAGACTTCTTTTTTATAGTTTCTTGTTTCTTGCTTATATTTTTAGACCTCACTCTTTCAAAATATTAAATATTCTTATTTTATATCCAGTATATAATTCTAATATCTAAAGTTTTGACTGATTCTGCAAAGTTATTTCTTTTGGCTTATATTCATGGTTATTTGTTTACCTGTATATTTCTAATTTTTGACTTTTAGCTCATATCCCTTTGGATCATTATCTGAGAA
>VMDR010020121.1:0-17819 GCA_007922815.1 Macrotus californicus
CAGTAAATCATCAATTTGTAATGTCCTAACTATTCATTATATAATTTCCAGCAATATTAATTGGTCCTTAATAATCCACTTTCTTTTGCCAGCACTAGATAACTGAATATATGAAGGGAAAGAAAGGAATTAAAAACAAAGAAGCTATTACACGATTGATAGATGCTCTCTGGACTGCAATAGCGAGCACACTGGGAAGGTCAGAACCATAATACATCATCACTGCTTAAGCACACAATCATAAGCTGCAGAGAGTCCATGTCATCTCACAGCTAGGATTCAAAAGAGTGTTAGAACTGAATACGTATTTGTAACTAACTCCTGAATTATAAAGTTAAAAAGACTCAGATGTCCTGTCAGGGAACATAAAACATTTTCCTTCATTGACTATTATTGAATGAAAGTGAACTTTTTAAAAAAGCACAGCTTTCTCCTTAGAATCATCTTGTCAGAATTTACAGTGGCCAGCACTGTTTACATCTGGGGCTGAAGTTCCTAGTTCAGAAAGGACTTTCCAACCGGAAGTGTGACCTGTTAACACCACAGTTTCCTTAAAATATCACAGAGGAGGCACCCATGTCTAACTTATATCCATGTACCCTAAAATGTTCCTGGTGTAAAATAATCATCATTTTCAATGAGTGAATAAATGAACAGGCCAGATTTATGTATTACATCAGCTGGTCCAATAGACTTTTTATATCCACCGTGGGGTCTGGCGGTTTCTCTGTGTAGCAGCACCTGGTCCTTCGTAAGGGTTGTGTGGATGTTATGAAAATGGTCTTGACTTGAATGTGTTTTCTTCTACCCTCCAGGCTATTGAGGATATCCTTTCCTTTTTATGTTCTTTTGTCTGAATCGATGGCAACAATTCTAATTACCTGTCATTTAGAAAGGAGATAGCTTACTTTTAACTAAAATGATTATCTATCACCATGGTGATGTTATATGTCAGGGAGAATATTGGCCCAGCTGTGGTGGCCTTCACAGGTCGCTGTCTCTCCAGGTTCTGTCAGTTCCTGCTGTTGCTGTTGGAAGGGTCCAGGGTCCACCTTCCCTAGTGCAACCTAGAAAGGGCTCCTCAGGCCTGATGCTCTCAAGGTGCACTGAAAATCTTTCCTGTCCCTGACCCCTGTGACTCCATAGTTACAGGGAATGCTTATCTGTTACAGTGTGGGTAAATCAATGAATTCATAGTGACTTCTGTAGAACTAGGAAGTTGTCACTCAAACTGGTCCCAGGCCTTGGTCAGTCCAAAAGCATGTGATCCAGTTGCTTCTGTAATTAATCCAAGTGGCTAGGCTCCAGGGGCAGCAGGTGAAGTCAGGAACTAGTTGCTTTTATTTTACAACCAACTAGCCCCATAATGCAGCACTGGAGGGAGGAAAGCCAAGAGGACCCTGACCTCCTCTTCCTCCCCTCCCTCCTCCTCTTCTTCCTTCTTTGTTCTGAAACACCTATCCCAGATCTCTTTAACCTGAGAATCAGGGCCATCCTTCTGGTTTAAAAGGCCTACTCATACAAGAGCAAAAGGCAGAGGAGTTGTATGAGCTTTGTTTATGAGTGCTTTCCTTACAATGGGCATTGAAGACTAATAGTAATCACAGTAGTTCCACCATAACATCAATTTTTCTGTTGCTTCCTTATCCAAGAAGACTCTGAAAGGTCTAGTCATCAATTTACTCAATGGCTGTGAATTAACAAAGTGGACACTTACAAGGCACCTTAGATCCTGCCTGTGGTAAGACAACTCTTACGCTGAAAATCTTCTCTGGTTTTACCCCTATTTCCAAACAAGAAAAACTTATGTTTACATAAAACACTTTAATAAATATGTGAGTAAAACATATTCCAAACACCAACAACAAAATGTGAGTGAGGCTGATCCTGCTAGCCCAGCAAACTACCTAAATTAAATGTGATGATAGGAAAAACCAAGAAAATAGATTTCTTTGGGGTCCAAAATCCACTAATGAATAGTTACACCTGAATATGTAATTTACCTGAAATGCTTGGTGAGTCGTGGAGTTTATTTAGACCACTTTGTCCTAGAAAATGTCCAAGACAGGTGTTCTACTCAGGAGAGCTTAGAGCCTTATCAGACAGATTTCAAAGCAATCCAATTTGGAAAAATAATTAATGAAAACCGTCTATGTGCCAGTCTCAGAAAAGATTAGAAAGATCACTCTAAGCTCCATAATCCTAAGAAGCATATCCTATCTGTTTTGTTCACCAGGTTCTAGTGCAATAACTGGACTAGAGTAAGCAATAAATAAATATATGCTTATTTATATAAAGAAATGAGCTATTTCCTCTCTTTCTGGGCCTGAAAACATAATCTTTACAGTGGGATTGTACTCTCAAGTCCAGAAAGGATTTTCCTTCACCTGTTTGTTGCACACACCCCTAGGCTGACAAAGCAACTAACTATCGGGAGAGTGAACACAATACACCCAAAGCCAGGCAGCTAAGAAGGAGCAAGACAGGGACTGTTCTTTCCCCTCCACCATGATGCCTGGGGCAACATCCTGGGGTCTGAACTCATCTCCACGGTTTCCTGTTCAGCTCACCCTGTTAGAAACATAGTAATGAACAGTGGCCCTTCCTTGGTCCACACAGAGATATTTCATTCAGAACATAACCTTCAAAAACCACCAGGCTTCGCAGACAGGAACTGACACCTGTAGAGCTCTGATTCTACAAGGCAAGCCCTTTGCTAGATTCCACATATGTTATCTTATTTAACACTCCCACCGACTACTCTCTGGTGCAGGTAAAATTTTCTGTTTGAGGCATTAGATATGGGAAAATGAAATAACCTACTCAAGGTTAAAGAATTGGTAAGTATTGGAATGCAAATTTCCACAGTCTCAGTCTAGTTTCAAAGCCTGTTGTCTTTACCGTATTACACACCACCTCCGAGGAAGGAACTTCAGCTCCTCTTCACAAAGCATCCGGGAACCCCTACCCTGAGAAATAGCTGAGCAAGCTTGCAGTGGACCTCACTAATCAGAAGTCGCCCTGGTTTCCTTTGATCAGAAGGAATGCTTCAGAACTGAGCAGTGTTTACAATGCCTTGCTCCAGAAATTGCTGTCTTGCCACTGAGATGTGAAACCACAAACTAGTTGCTTTGGGTAATTAAAGATCCTTTACACCAATTGAACGTGTCAACAGCAAATGTCCTGGGTAAATTTCAAGTAAGTAATTACGTTCTGCCAATCTGAAATGCCTTTCTAATTTCATTACCCTAACATATCCACTTACTGTACGTTTTACTATGGCTATCGATAATTCTAAAATGACCAAGACCACACACAGTCAGTTCCCCCAAATGAAAAGGACAAATGGACTTACATTTGAAGAGTATGTCAACGTCTTCTATATTATGCGGTAGAAGCCAACACATAAAAGTTGGGAGTTCAATTTTACCCTTACATGTCAGATTTCCCATGGCTAATTCAAGCAACCAGCAATAAAAGCTTTTTTTTTCTATTTTACCCTTACCTACTATAGTGTGGGTAAATCAATTTATTCATACTATAAGAACTTTCCACTCCTTGGAGAAAAAGACTGTATTGAAATATTACATTTATAGCTACAGACAATGTAATACCCAAGATATTTTGAAAAGAGCTTTACTCTAGAAAATAAAGTGTCATCCTAAAATCCATCACGCATGCTTTATTATAACAAGCCATGTTATGCCCCAAAGGGAAAAAAATCTCAACAGCAAGCCATAATTTGCAAGATATTTTTTCTTACAGCATGTCGTAGGGAGGATTTCCCTGCAGTCGATCATTTTCAAATTCACTAGCAAATCATCTGGATAAGTAAATAGTAAAAATAGAAAAACTATATAATATTCCATAAATTAATTTCCCAAGCAAAAGTCCTCAAATAATTTGCTTTTATAACTAATCCTCCTCACTCAAGAATATGGTATGGAACCAAATAATTTGAAAATTAATAGGCTAGTTAGTAATTCTGTAATTGCTATGAAAGCAAATCAGCAGTTGTTAATTCTATCTAAACTCATTTGAAGGGGTTTTATAAGAAGAGATCCCCCATGCCCACCTAACATACCCACCACATGCATACTCCCAAAAGTGGTTTTTGTAACTATGCCTTAGAATTTTGAATAATATAAAGGCAGAAAAAATGTAATAAGAATATGTTTCTTTTCATTTTCAAATAGCCTAAATGTTTCTTATTTCTCTGATTCCATGAAAATTATACATTTTTCCAAATGTCCAAAAGTCATAAAATGGGATCACTAATTACCAAATATTGTCTGTTTTCTTCATTCTAGTATACCAATTCCTCACATTGCCACATGGAATCTCATAGTTTTTAATCTTATTAAAGGTTTAGAGCATAGTCACATTCAAATGGAAAGAAATGGCAAATTGTTGCATTATGACCTTGAAGCTCTTCCTTAGGAATGGAAAATGGCAAGTGGCCAAAGAACATCCTCAGATTCAATCAGGGAACCACTTCTAATCAATTTTAACTTTTATTCTTTGTCGCCTTCTGGAGGTCAAGTACTAAAACAAAATTGTCAGGTGAGTAATTTTGTGACAGTTTAAGCGTGTGTGTGTGTGTGTGTGTGTGTGTGTGTGTGTGTGTTAATTGTCTGCAAAGATGAGATGCTTGGATACTCAGCAGCCCTCATTTTACAGTTAAGTGGAAATAAAAAGCCAGAAGTTGAAAAGATTTAAGTCAGAGGTGAACGTACAATGCAAGCAAGCCTATAGGCTCCTGAGTCAGCTCTTTGGTCTACCCATGACAAATTATTCCCTTTACTTGCCTACAAAATATAAACTCCTGGGGCATAGAACTAGCCTTTCTAATCTTAACTCTTTCAGCCAAATCTATCTTGATCATAACCTTGTGTGAAAAATATCCCCAATGAATGTTTATTGAATTACACTCAATTCTTTGTCTAGCATTACCAAGCCAATCCCAATCTGACTTTCTCACATTATCGTTCATTGTTTCCTAACATTAACAACATATCTCTGTCCCTGATGACAACTTATAAAAAGCAATAGAACACTCCCTTCCCCTCTAGGAAATTAATTTTGGATTTTTTTTTCTCCCTGAAAATGAGGTAATGACAAGGTCATGCGGACTCTTAAGAAATGCTTGCTGTGGGCTCAATCATCCTTTTGTTCGCCAGTCATTTCTAAGCTGAGAAAAGTCAATAATTTCTCTGTTACTGTAAAGGTTTTGACAGCTACACAGTCACTGCAAAAATATGCTCCAGGCCCCAAAGTAATCCATCTCATTAAAGCCTAACCTTTGACAGCAAAAAAATGGTAAGGAGTTAAATATTTTACATGCTTCTCATGGTAAAATGTTACTTCTCCATAAAAGAACAATCCAGCAATGACACTGGAAGATATAAGAGGTTTCAGACAGAGAAGAGGAAATCAATACTCATAAGATGATCATGATGACCTGGGTATGTTACTAAAATGTCCAATAAATTGTCCACAAATGATTTTAGATGACCACATAATAGCGAGAACGGAACTCACATAATATCTTGCTTTCCTATCAATTAAATAGCAGCAATGATAAAGGTAAATGTAATTTTTTTTTCCTTTGTGAAATACATCTTTTTTTATTGAAATGGACTAAAATCTTAGAAAAAGTAATAGGGTGGGAGTATTCTTGGATTAGCACTTATTTTAGGTTAAGGCAAATAGGAGACAACAGCATCTACTGATTGCCTATTTTGTCCACATATTGTTCATGCCTTCTCTTAGTTAATCCTCACAACTCAGTGTGGTATTATTATTTTCATGTTGCAGAGGATGGTCCTAATAGTCCTCTTGCAGAATATGAAGCTTAGAGAGATTAAACATTTTACCCAATGTTACACAGTCCATGAGCAAACCAGAATATGAGCCGAGTTGTACCACCCCAGTATGTACCCATACAGTTTTCAGATGCATCGAATGATCAAGAAATAGAAGAGTAAGAATTTTTTTAATTTCTAGAATTTTCAGTGTAACATCTATCACCTAAAATTCAAACACACAGATTGCGTTTTGTGTTTCAACACCAGCATACTTTTAAGGTAGCACACTATGAAAGTAGCACCTATTTCTAGAAAAAGTGATCTACAGAGCATTTTTAAACCCAAGATTTCCCATTAATTATCTTACTTAAAGCTTTTATGCCAAAAATGGTACTATCTCTTTCATTCTTTGAATTGTAGACAGAGTATCTCAGAAGATACATCATCCTATGATTTAGAGACTTTATTATTTAAACCCAGATTCAACAGGTGAGGCCTCGGAGATAATCCAACTACTCCATACCCAATGGCTTCTGAACAAAGACAGATTGATCAAACCCAGTTTCATGAGATTTTGTGAGAAAGAAGGCATTTATTGAATGTACCACCATAAACTGGAAAAGAGAAACAACTAACCAATTAAGAGAGGGGGAAGAATAGGGGATTTGCATCAGCTCTTCGTATAACTGACTTTAACTTCTTCCACAAGGGGAAGAATGATGTAGACCAGGTGAAGTTTCCATCATTCTCTCACCTTGTAAATCTTCCTGACAAGTGTAAATAATTGATAGTCACATGCTTTCTTTATGAACCAATACATGGCCTCTGAATTCTTATAAAATTCTTATCAAATATTTTTATTATTGACAGCACTTCAAGCAAATAGCACTAATAATTTAATTGGCGCCTGTCACTTAGACCTCGGTTCTGCCTATTCTGAAATCTCAAATAACAGTGATTAATTACACCACACAAATGAAATCCAGACAGATCAGGGCTGGAACTCTGGCTCCACAAACTCCTTAGGACCCTAGATCATTTTTTGCAAATCTCAGCACTAAAGTTGACATTGAAGTTTACCTGACTGTTCCAGTTTGACCTATCCTGTCATCGAGCAACAGTTAGGGATTTATTAGAAATAAAACCAATATAAGTGATGCAAAGATATTTATTATAGAGATCAGACTTTGTGTGGCTATGGGAGCTGGTTCAGCAGCCCGTGAAGGCTGCTCCATGCCTGTGATACGGGACCTACAGGCAGTAGGGGTCACAGCCAGGAAAGGAAGGTAGACGTGCAGTGAGGGGCGAAAAAACCTAACATGCATAAAGACAAGCTGCCACTCATGAAGATGAACTAGAACCTACGTCAGTCTCTCACAGCCTCCAAGAATCCAATTTTGATTATGAAGGTGACCTGAGGAGACTCAGAACACTTTGTCATGGAACTGCACAGAAGCCTGGAGATACATCAGGATTCAAAGAGAACACAGATCCTGCTGCTGCCCCATAAGGCACCTGTAGCTGCTGGGGTTTACAAATCATGTCAACATTCTCTGTAGTAAGAAGAAAATTACATTCCAGATCTCAGTCAGCTCTCTTTTGTTAAGCTCTTAACAAATGTGTAAATACAGTGTTGTTATCTATAAGCACAATTTAGTATAGCGTACATCTAGAAAGTTGTCCTCTTCCACGACAGAAACTATACACACTGAACAGAAACTCCTCATTTCGCTCTCCCTTCAGTCCCTGGAAACCACCATCCTACTTTGTTTCTGTGCGTTTGCCTAATTTAGATACTTCATATAAGTGAAATCATAAGCACTAGTCCTTCTGCAACTGGCTAATTTCACTTAGCATTGTGTCCTCAATATTCACCACATTGTACCGCATCACAGGATTTTCTTCTTGTTCACAGATGACTAATATTCCATTGTGAATATATACCACATTTTCTTTACCCATTCATGCACATTTGGGTTGTTTGCAACTCCTGGCTGCTATAAATAACATTACAGTAAATATGGGAGGGTAATATCTCTTAGCGATTCCGGTTTCAATTCTTTTGGATCAATAAATCCAGAAGTGAGACTGCTGGGTATATATCTCAACTACTTTTGTCCTTCAAGACTTCTTCTGTGAAATCCACCGATAATCTTACGTAAGTTCCTTTGTACATGAAAAGTCACTCTTGCTGCCTTCAAATTCTCTTTTTCTTTTAAGTTTGACAATTTGATTTTAATATGTCTCTGTGTGGAATGTTTTGTATTTGTCCTAGTCAAATAATTTGGGCTTATTGATTCTGAATGTCTACTTTCTTCCCCAAACTTAAGAAGTTTTCTGCCATTATAGCTATAAAGAAGCTTTCTGTCTGTTTCTCTGTCTCTTCTTCTGAGAATCCAATATCAATATATTAGTGTAGTGATTGTGTCCAATAAGTTTCTTAGGCTTTCTTTACTCTTCATTCTTTTTTATTTTTGTTCTTCTGATAGGATAATTTCAAATGACCTGTGTTTAAGTTCACAGATTCTTTCCTCTGCTTCATCAATAACGTGTTCTATCCTCTAGTCAATTTTCCAGGTTAGATATATTTTTCAGATTCAAAGTTTCTATATTTTCTATTTCTTTGTCGATATTCTCATTTTGTTCATGCATTATTTTCCTGGGCTCATAAAGCCTCTTTATGCCTATTTTGAACTTTTGAACTCTGTCAGATAATTCATCTCCCTTTCTCTCTTTTTTCCTTTCTTTAATTCTCTTTTCCTCTTTTGAGGGCCTGGGTTTCTGTAGTTTTATTTTGCTCCTTGGTTTGATCTATGTATCCATCTTTCTTCATGGGTCGGTCTTGTAACTTTGTGTTGGGATATGTGTATTTAATAAAACAGCTAGCTCTCCAAATCTTTGCAGACTTCTTGTGCATAGGAAAAGCCAGAATGTTGAATGCATGTTCCACTCTTCTCTTTCTCTCTGGATGAAGAGTTCAAGTCGGAGTATTCTCTCTCAGCACAGAGTTTTGGCCGCTTGGGGTGGGGCTAATGTGCAAATAGTAAAATTGTTCTTCTTGTCCATTTCAAAGCAGCTGTTCTTGGCTTTTTGCTGCCCTGGGGTACTGCAACTTTTCAACTGGATTCTGGAATTCTCATGAAAGTATTTTGGTCCATATACTGTTGTCAAATTAATTGGTCTTTCTCTGAGAGAACAAGGGCTGGGGCTTCCTATTTCACCATCTTGTTGACATGACCTCAGCTCTTTTTGAAGAGCCTCCTCAGAAGCCCCACCATACACTTATTTAAAACTTAATTTCTGCAGCTTTATCATATTGCCAGGCTTCAACAGAAGCTGAGAGTTAAAGTCTTTATGATTAGCAGCAATGTTTCCAACAAGAAATAGAGTTTCTGGTATTAAGAAAGCAGGGGGAAATAGATTAACGAGTACGAATAAGTGGTCCCTGCTATATATAGTACTTGTAGATGAAGAGGGTACTTTGCTTCCCCAGTGAAACATAGAAAATATTACAAATATTACTTAGTATCATAACACTCATTACTTATATTAGGTAATATAAGTGATTATATCACTTAGTATCATAGTATCCCCAGTGAAACATATAGAAAATGCAAATATTACTTATATCATAATATGTACAAATATTACTTATATATCATAAGTATATAACAGTACTTACAAATCACAAGTATATCTTAAGTACTTACAAATAAGTACTTTTATAAGTAATATAAGTACTTACATTATAAATATTACTTAGTATAATAGCATCCCCAGTGAAACATATAGAAACTACTTACAAATATTACTTACTATCATAGCACCTATCTCATCTGTCTTAACTTATTTATCATATCTCTCTGCCTATAGGATGTGTTTTCACTGCTGTATACTCCAAAACCAAAAACGGCACTCAGAAAATATGAATTTTGGTTGAGTATGTCTATCGATACACCAGTTGCTTGTGCCACTGCGTTGGCATAACCATGTTTCATTTCACCCAGGGGGACAAGATCTGCCCACACCCAACTGTCACGCATGAAACTGCACTATGGAAAACTTCCGGGGAGACTTGACTTCACCCAAATCAGGACTACCCTTTAGAGGCTGGAAACCTATTTAACCAAGTTCCAGTCCCTGAATTTGTCGGACTGGGAGTTTGAGTTACTGCAGGTGCTGCCAGTGGGCAGATCCTCACACAAGGGCCTGCCCAGCAGGACTCAGCCCTGAGGACTAACTGTCCCAGCAAGACAAAGTTTAACATGAGAAATTCTTTAGGCAACGAAACAGGCAGTAACTATGTCAAGGTTCCTATGCCTGAAAAGTGAGCAATAGAAATATTTTGGATCTAAACAGAAGTTTTTATGGAAAAAAAAAAAACCCTGAGAGAAAATGTTCAGTCTAAATAAGTTGAGCGATATGAAAGTGACAATATTTGATCATTTTTAAAATCCATACAAATAATAATTCCATATGGTCTAATTAATCTAATATTAGAAAAACTTTTAAGTAGCCAGAATTCCCTGTATATCTTACCTACTTCTAACTTATTTACTTTGTAAATATATTACATACTCTATGTAAAGAAGTTTCTGTATGTTTAGCATAATGTATATTGTTCTGAAAAAAGAGAAAAATGTTTCATAGAAGTATATTTATTTATTCTTTCTCTCTTTATTTAACATCTATTTCTTAATCTCCTAGGTGCCAGGCATTGTTTTATGGCTCTGGAAATAGAGACAACAAATATCTATAACCATCATATGGAAGTAGACTTTCAATAAGTAAAAAAATGAACTTGTACACACGTCTATATTATGACAAGTGTGATGAACAAAAGGATACAATACTATAAGAGAGAACAATAGGGAGTGGTGTGGGGTGAATTGTGCCACCCCCTAAATTCATATGTTAATGATCTACCCACACAGTGTGACTGCATTTGGAGATAGGCCCTTTAGAGAAATGATTACATTAAAATGGGTCATTAGGGTGGGTCCTAATCCAGTATGGCTGCTGTCCTTATAAGAAGAGGTTAGGGCATAAACACACAGAGATGAAAGACATTTGAATCATAGGGATGCCTGAAGAAGAAGAAGAAGAGCAAGGAATTGAAAACTCATTTGAAAAAATAATGAAAGAATACTTCCCTATTATGGCAAAGAAAATAGATATACAAGTCTAGGAAGCAGAGAGAGTCCCAAACAATTTGGACCCAAAGAGGACCACACAAAGACATATCATAATTAAAATGTCAAAGGCTAAAGATAAAGAGAGAATCTTAAAAGCATCAAGAGAAAAGCAGAGAGTTACCTACAAAGGCATTCTCATAAGAATGTCAGCTGATTTCTCTAAAGAAAATTTGCACGCAAAAAGAGGGATGGAAAGAGGTATTCAAAGTGATGAAAAGCAAGGACCTACAACCCAGATTACTCTTTCCAGCATAACTGTCATTTAGAATGGAAGGGCAGATAAAGTGCTTCCCAGACAAAGTAAAGCTAAAGGAGTTCATCATCACCAAGCTATTATTACATGCAATGTTAAAGGGACTTATTTAAGACAAATTTCAAAACTATGAACATTAAAATGGCAACAAATTCAGTTATCAACAACTGAATTTAAAAAACAAAGTAAGCAAATAACCAGAATAGGGACAGAATCATAGATATGAAGATCATTTGGAGGATTATCAGCTGGGAGTGGGAAGGGAGAGAATAAGGAGAAAGGTGCAGGGACTAAGAAGCATAAATTGGTAGGTACAAAATAAACAGGGGGAGGTTAAGAATAGTATAAGACATGGAGAAGCCAAAGAACTTAAACGTATGACCCATAGACATGAACTAAGGAAGGAGGATATGGGAGGTACCAGGCAGAGGGGAGCAAAGGGGGAAAAACTGGGACAATATAATAGCATAATTAATAAAATATATTAACAATAAAAAATAAAAATAGGAAAAGGAAATACTGTTTATACTGTAACCAAATATCAAAATTATTAACATTTTGGTGTATATCTTATCAAATATATTACTTATAAATTTCATTTATAAAAAAATGGATCATTTTATAACCTACATGTTGTCTTAACATTATGTTATGGATATTTTTCTATTGTATTTGAGTTGTATATATGATGTATGAAATAAATATCATTAAAATTTTTCTAATTTGGGATTCAGAAAACTTTTTCTGCCATGGGCCAGAAAGTGAATATTTTAGTCTTTGTGGGCCATATGTATTATTGCAACTACTCAACTCTTCCATTGTAACATGAAAATAGCCTTAGTTAGATAATATAAAGACATGTGGGTATAAATGTGTTCTAATAACATTTTATTTACAAAAAACAGGTGGCAGGACAAACCTGACCTGCATGTCATAGTTTGCAGACTATTGTTTTAGAGCATTATTTTAAATGGCTGTCTAGAATATTATTATGTTTACGTACTATGATTTATTAAGCCCTTTCAAATGAAGAGAACATATTCCCTATATGTTTGCTATAACCCATGAAAACAGAAATTCAGATATGTTATAAATACCAATTGAATGAATAAATAAATGGATGTTGATATATTTTAGGATAAGAATTGAAACTTTGACAAGTGAAGAAAGTCACAAATTTGAGAGAAAAGACAAAATTTATGGTGCTAAATAAAAACGGAAAATGTGGGCAACTTGTTATTGACTCAGTAAAACGTTCTCCTGGGTAGACTTCAGAGAACACACAAAGTGGGAAAATCACTAAGGGGAACATTGAAGCAGTCCACGGCCAGATGGCAGAACGCAAAGAAGCACTCTCCTGAGGAGGGAGGGTGTGCAGTACTGAAGCAGAACAAACTCTGGATTAGGATCCACTGCTCAAACACAGAGAAGCTCAGATCACACTAATCTGAGGTCCAATCTGAGAGGAGGCCCTTCACTGGAGGGCGGATGTCTGGTTCTTTGCAAAATAAGAGTGGTGGATGTATGAAATGTAATCCTCCATCCAAATCTACAGTATAATCCCCATGTTAATTTTTATAGTAATCTTTGGGTATGGATACTCTCTATTTTGAAAAGAACAGTTGGTTTTTGATAGGTTAAGTTGAGCCTGGGTGTTTTTCAGTTGGAGATACAATGGTAAAATCAAAGAGCATATAAAAGGGGCCTTGGAACTAGAGTGTTCCACATTACAAAGCAAAATGCAAGCCCCAAAAGCATGGATATTCGCAAGCATTGATCTGCGTGTACTGTTAAATATTTCACTAAGTCCACAAAATCTGTAAAAGAAAGCTATGAAGAAACAAAAGCATTCTTTACATCTGGCAAAACCTAATTAAATACTCCTCTGGAAAGACGGTTCATCTGCCCATTAAGAATATTACAGCAATTGTCTTGGAGATTGCCTGCTCCTCCATAGCTGACAGAGGAGATAAGATGACACTTCATTTAAACAGAATCTCTACTGCATTATCAAGTGTAGACCCTATGACCTGTAAACCAGGAAGCAGACCCTCCAGGCTCACCAGGGAATATGCAGGAGAAAGTGATAAATGGGAACTATTCAACTGCTCAGTAGTTTGAAGCTGCTATTTACTGAGGCTTACACAATAATTTAACACAAGCCATGAGGCACTTGGAAATGTAATAAAAAAAAAACTATTTATCACTGGTAAAGCTGAGGGTCAAAGCAGTCACCTATGACTCAGACAGTCCTTGTGGCTACTGATTTTCAAATGTGTCTTCATCAGAAAAAACAGAGAGATTTACTACTTTAAAGGTATTTAAGGCAGAGACCATGATCATTTTTGCAATAAAAATTTACTTTTCATTTTCTTAGGATCATGGGTGGTTTGGGGGCAAAGAGTTGAATATTAGGCTTGATTTCTGAGCAGAGTAAAGAAAGAGACAATGCAAACACTGGTAGTTAAAAAACTATAAACAAAAGAAAATGACAGAAAGGTAAGTACAGTAACCAGCTTGAACAATAGCAACCTAGTACATTTTTGAGATTTGAGGTCATCTATATGTCATTCTAGTAATAGTTATACTCTACAATCAGGCCACTATTTTACTACTGAAATTACTACTACTGTAGCTATTTATTATTTATTAAAAACATACAATGTTCTATTCTTTAGTAAATTCATTCCAAAACTATATATCTCATCCCTGCCATATTCAGAACACTGGATTAAGTCCTGAACATACCCTAATGCGGTCTTGCTCTTTCGGTGCTGAGTACTTGCAAGTAAGTAAGGTGTTTCATGCATTGATATTTCAGGTCTTGGAGATGTAATCATGGGTGATTATCCCATATTTCCATTTAGCAAATAAATGATAGAGGACAGTATGTACAGCAAAACATTTGCATGTGCTACTTTATGGTAAAGAAATACCAAGCGGTTAGGAAAGCCTTGGAAGACGTTTGCAAGGCTGCCTGAGAGGAACAGGAGTGTCATCATCTTCCTTCCAATGCATCCTGAGCAGAACCACAGGAACAACCCTTAATGCGGCACAATTTACATTCATTTAATGTGCATCGAGCACCTATTGTGCTGACTACAGTACTATGGCTTACTTCATAGACATTTTTATTCTGAGAAAATGACAGTAGTGGGGTCAGAAACGACACAAGATGTTGACATCAATACAACCAAGATATAAGATATTTTTGTCACCACAGAGATCCCTCATACTGTCCTTCTGTAACCTCCACCTTTTTGTTTCTACTGCCAGCCACTTAACCTGATAACCACTGGTCTGTTCTAAATTTCTATAATTTTGTCATTTTGAGAATGTTACACAAATGCAATCATCTGTAACCTTTTTGGGGTTGGCTTTTCTTACTGAATTAATTCTCCCGGATTATTTTGTGCATCAGTGGGTCAACTCTATGGTATGGATGTACCAGCGTGTTTTGATCACTCACTCACTGAAGAGCCTCTTGTTTTCAGTTTTGAGAGGTTACAAATACAACTTCCATAAACATTAACATACAGGGGTTTGTACAAACATAAGTTTTCATCTCTCTGGGATGCATGTCTAGAACTTCAACTGCTGACTAGTGTGGTAATCGCAGATTTAGCTTTTTTATAAATGACCAAATTGTCTTCAGAGTGATTGTACCATTTTACATTCTAACCAACGATGTAAGAATGATTCAGTTTTTCCACACATTCTCCAGCATTTAGTATTGTCACTATTTTTTTTCATTTTACTCATTTTGATATGCATATACTGATACCTCATTGGACCTTTAATTTGCATTTTCCTAATGGTGAACAACGATAAGTATCTTCTCGTGGGTTTATTTGCCATCTGTTCGTCTTCTTCAGTATAATGTTTCTATGTGCCTTTTCCCTGTTGGCTAATTGGATTGTTTGATTTTTTTTAATTGTTGAGTTTTGGGAGTTCTTAAATATTCTAGACACTCTCCTTTCTGAATATGTGATTTACCACTATTTTCTCTAAGTCTGTAGCTTGCTTTCTCATCTGTTTAACAGGCTCTTCCACTATTCAAAAGTTTTTAATTTTAAGAAAGTCCAATTTACCAATTCCTCCTTTTGTGGATATTTTTGATATTAAGTCTCAGGCTTCTTTATTAGCCTTGGATCCTAAAGATTTTCATGTATTTTTTTCTAAGTTTATAATTTTACATTTTACATGTAAGTCTATAATTCATTTTGAGTTAATTTTATATAAAACTTGAGAATTTTTGAGGGTTTTTTTTTTTTTGCCTAAAGATGTTTTAGCACCAGCTTTTTAAAGACTGTCTTTTCTCTGTAAAACTTGTTTTGTTTTTGTGTCCTTGACAAGCTGGCAGGGCACATCTGTGTGCATCTGTGTCTCGGTTCTCCATTCCATCCCATTGACCTCTGGGTCTGACCTTCCCCAGGACCACACGGCCTTGGCTACTGTAGCTGTAAGATGCCTTCAAAGCAGGCAGAGCAATTCCTCCCAGTTTGCTCTTCCTTTTCAAGCTAGTTCAGCTATTCCAGTTCCTTGCCTTTCAACATAAATTGCAGAATATTTTCCCTATGTCCGCAAAACTTCTGCTGCGATTTTGAAAGGAGTTTCACTGGACCTGTATGTCATACACTGGAGAGCATTAACACCCGGACTACGTGGATCTCCCAACCCAAAAGTACTGGGCATCTCTCCGTTTACCATACATATTCTCTGATATTTTTATTCAGCGTTTTGTAGTGTTCTGCATACAATACCTGCAAACAGTTTGTTACATTTAGACCTGAGAATTTAATTTTTAAATGATTGTAATAAATGGGATTGTATTTTCCATTTTTCCATTTGTTAACTTCTCTAACAACAGGGCAATGATTGCTGAGGGAGGAGGCTTAAGGGGACTAAATGGTAATGGAAAAAATGCAATAAAGATTATGTATTTTAAAAAGAAACCCATAATAGATTTTTGTATGTTTATCTTATATTCTGTGACCTTGCTATACTTACTTAGGAGTTTCAGGAGTTTTTTGATAGACTCTGTAAGACTTTTCATGGAGATCATCACGTTACCTACAAGATTGATATCTTTCATTCTAAATCTGTATTCGTTTTAATTTCCTTTTCGTACCTTATTGCATATTGCTTCCAGCACTATGCTAAATAAGAGAGTTAAGAAAGGACTCCTCACTTTGTTTCTCACCTGACAGGGAAGCATTCAGTCTTTCACCACTGAGAATCACGTTATCTGTAGGCATTTTGTCCACGTTCTTTTTCAAGCTCAGGAGGTTTCTCTCCACTCCCATTTTACTGAGACCTTTATCATGACAAGGTGCTAAAATGTGTCAAGCGCTCTTCAGCACCAATTGATACTATTGTTTGCTTTTTTCTTATTTAGCCTACTATTATGGACGATGACATTGACTGGTTTTTCAATATTGAAGCAGCCGTGCATCTCTGGAATAAACCCACTTATTTACGGTGTATATGTATTCTAATATATGCTTGTATACATGCATTCTATTTCAAAAAGCTTGTTGAGGATTTTGTGTTATATACTCATAAACATAATCATATATATATATATATGTATGTGTGTATATATAAGTATATGCATATACATATTCAAATTGGTCAGAAGTTCTCTTTTTTACCATTTTTTTTTTCCTGGTTGTCTATGCTTGGCATTAGTAATATTAGCTTAGTAAAATAAATTAAAAGTGCTCTCCCTGCTATTTTCTGGAGGAGACTGTCAAATTGCTGTTATTCTTTAAAGATTTATTAGAATTCAACAGAGAAAGCACCTTGACCACTAGAGCTCTTACAGATCCTTTCGCTGCAGACAACTTTAATAAAGGGCCATTGAAAGCATTTATTCGATGTTGGGTGAGCTGCAGTAGTTTGTGTTTTTCAAGGAATCGGCGCATTTCATGTGGAAATCTTTATGTGTAAAGTTGTTCATTGCATTGCCTTATTATCTTTTTGAAGTCTGCAGGGTCTGTAGTTATTTCCCCTAGTTTATTTCTGAGAGTGTTAGTATTTTTCTATTAGTCTTCTTCTCTTCCTTTTCTCTTTGTCTTGTTCGAGGTTTGTCAGTTTTATTAACTTTTCCAAAGATGAAAACTTTTTGCCCTTGATTTTCTCTGTTGTTTTTCTATTTTTAATCCCTTTGATTTCTGATTTTATCTTTAGTATTTTCTTCTTCTTCATGCTTTGGGTTTATTTTGTTCGCCTTTTTCTCAGTGTTTTAGGTCAGATCTTAAATTATTGATTTGAAACTTTTCCATGTTTCTAACATGTGCCTTTAGGGGTGGAGATTTCCCTTTCACTACTACTTCACTATGTCCCCCAAATCTCATTGTATTGTTTTTCAGTGTCATGTAGTTCAATTATCTCCATTTCCCTCAGATCTCTTTATTGATCTGTGTATTATTAGGAAATGTGCTATTTAGTTTCTGAGTAGGTGGAGATTGTCCCTGTTAGTATTTTGTCAAAAATTTCAGTTTCATGAATCCACAAGTTGTAATTTTTGCCAAACATTGGAAATTTCCACTCAGTTTTTCA
>VMDR010020122.1:0-17798 GCA_007922815.1 Macrotus californicus
TGTTCTAAAGGGCTGCCTGATGTATTTCAAGAATTTTCTTTCCTGAGGATGTGTTTCAAAAAATATTATAATTACAAAAATCACATATAAAATAATTCTTACCTTGCATGAGAATGTTTGGGATCTATATCTAACAAGGCTGTGAAATCCTGGATGGCTGCGTTCCAGCTTTCATTTTCATAGTGAAACATCCCCCGCTTCAGTAATGCATCTGTTCTTGTGGGACCATAAAAAATGCACTTCATGCACCGGGAGGGGTGGGGTGGAAGGGAGACACAAAAACATATCACACGGTGAAATAACAAAGAAAAGAAAAGTATATAACCCTGTAGCAAATTAAATAAACTACAGTCACATTTTTCAGTTCAGATTATATAAGAGCAAACTGCTTTGGATGGAAATTTTGACATTTGCATTTAAAACCCACTTCTTCAGGAAGTCCACTTATCATCAAATCCTAGAAAGAGGAGGTTTTCTCAGAGAGAGGGAGGAAACGGCATATGCAAGCAAGCCAGGCTTTAGCCCACTGAAACTGTTACTGATCACATTTTATACGAGAATCGTTCAACTAGAGTAGCACTATATTGGATCTATCAGCTTTGTCTCAATTATACCCCCAGCACTTCATCCCAATTAAAGATAATACACATTAGACCACATCAAGGCTGATTCAGTCAAATAAAATATGGATTAGTCTGGTCCCTAAAATGGTAAAAACAAATGAATTGGCATTGGCAGGATGCATTTATTTTACACTGACATACAAGCAATAGGTGAAAAGGCTAAATCAATGTGTACTCAGTTATAAACCTCCTCACCTATTGACGGGGAAAAAATGGAACGCAAAGATTACCAAGCACTTTTAAAACAGGAAAAAAATCTCTACAAAGTTACTTTGACCTCAAGTTACTTCATCGGTCCATTTTTAAACTATTGGTGCTAGGGGGAGGAAATAAAGAGAATAGGTATTTTAATATCTTCAAAAGAAAATGTTAAAAGTATTTTTTCAAGACCAGGAGTTACCAAAACTTACAGTATTCTCTTGAAGCAAACATGCTGTCAAGTATGTGGCTAACCATCAAGGATTCAGAAACAGGGCAGGTGGGAAAATGAAAAGGTAAATTATTTAAGTAGCTTATAAATTCTCAATTGTGCAAGAACTAAGAATTTAGAGTTAAAAGTCAGAAGATCAAGGTTAAAATTCTGCTGTCATCTGAGGAATACTTTCCCTGACTGTAGCGCCTCAAGGTAAAATTCAGCTAAAAGTTCACTTCCTCAAGGGAATTCCCTGATATCCCCCTACCAAACATAAATTACTCACCCATCATTTTAATTTTTTATAGGAGTCATCATAATTTGTAATTATATATTTATGTATGTATTTCTTTAATATCCGTCCTTTGAACGGTAGGCTCCATATACAGGAAACATACCTGCTTTATTCACTAAGATTTATTCACTATATTATAGAATGCCTTAGTCAACAAATATTTATGTGTGAATGAATGAATGAATGAATGAATGAATGGGTGAGTGAGTGAACAAGCCAGTGAGCATAGCGTCTTTGGAAGTAGATGGGTTTGCTGCAGAAGAGAATCAGCTTTTTGTGTCGAGAGTTAAGTAGAAAATGGATTTTCTCCATTGTTTGAAGGAAAGAAATAATTTTCAAAGGTTTCCTTAACCACTGTTTCATGGTTGAAGAGGAGAGAGCTGGGAGAGCCAAGTCCCCCTCAGAGTTGCCTCGAATGCTCCGACACCCAGCTCTTTGATGTAAATCCATTCATTCACTAATAATAGTGGCTTTAAAAACTTGACATAGTGTTAATATCAATTCCAGTGATGAATGCTCTAGGTCTTAATCTACAGCAAGTTAGTTTTGACTCTACAACATATATGAAAGAACTTCGACCATTCGCTTTAATATGTGGATGAGAATGTCACAATCTAAAATATACAAATAATGGCAGCAGCATACGTGATACAGCTTACTTTAGAAAAGTCATCCATGGCCAGCACTCTGTTTGTCATCTCATACATCTCGCCCCTCCTGAAGTACATGTCGGCATCCGTGGGCTTGCACTTGATTGCCTGGCTATAGTTTAGAATTGCCAGAGTGATATCTTCTTTTCTCCTGTAAATTTCTGCCTTTGACAAATATGCCTCTGAAGACAATATAAAAGGTACAAGTTAGTGTTACAGTCCTTTTACTAACTGTGAACAATTTTAAAGATTAATCCGCTTCCTCCAAAACTGAAGTCTTAGAATAATGTTTCTCTATCAGACTTTCTTAACTATTTAATGCAAGGTTTTTGTTTTTTTTTTTTTATTTTCAACAATGCAAAATTTGTTCTCAAAGTCTGGAAGATACTCAATTATGGTTAAAAGCATTCTCAATTTCAAGTTGAAGTAACAAAAATTAACTATTACTTTTTTGAATGTCTGAAATGTTTCAAAGCTTTTTAGTATTTGTAGTAAAAAGTTAGATTTTGAAGGCACAAAATTTTATGCAGTTTTAGCAAAGATCAGCAGAGATCAAAAAAACATTGAATAAGCTCATGCTACATTCTAGGGGTATGTTGCAGATGCTGGAGATACAGAGACCAGTATGACATTTTCTTATCCCCAAAAACTTTCATGTGCGGTCAGTCAGTCATTCGAGTTGTTAGAATATGTTACATAAGGTCAAAAGTGTAGATTTCATCCAACCACGTCATAGGAACACAACAACTCCAACTCAGAGATTTGTGGTCAAGAAGACTTGTGAATCACTTCTAAAGCGAAATGTTTAAGAGTACATATTCTCGTGGGATAAACAGTAAGCAATCAATTTATTGTAATGCAAACCAAGGACATTAACATTTCAAACCGTGGTAAGTATTTTGAAAACAATATAGGGTCCTATGAGTCTTAAATTTATAATGTCAGCAGTAAATTTAACTTAGGAGTGTCACAGCCTATTTAGAGACCCAGGTCTATTTATTTACATATCTTCATAATACCACTAAATGACCAAAGATTAGGTAAAGATATAATTAATAACTGTACAGTAAACCTACCTGCATTATTTTTATTACATTTATTTATATAATTCAAGTCATCCAAAGCTTCATTAATTTTGTCTTGGAAAAGATAAATGAGGTGTCGGTGCCAATAGGCATTGAGGAACAATGGTTCCAAGCGTATAGCCTAGAAAAATACGTATAAATTCAATTAGAGTTGATTTATTAAAGGAAAATATCCTAGCAAGTCTCTTGTTTTTCTTTTTTTAACTTAATCTTTATTATATTTTTTCCGTTACCATTTATTTCCCTTTTACCCCCTCCCCTGAGCAATCACCACCCTGTTGTCCATGTCCGTGAGTCCCTTTTCCTTTTTGCTCAATCCCTCCATCCCCTAACCTCACCCCCCCCACTAGCTGAAACCTGCTCTCCATCTGTGAGTCTATCTCTGCTTTGCTTGTGAGTTCAGTTTGTTCATTAGATTCCACATACAAGTGAACACTCAATCCCAATGGCTTTGTTGTGTATGATATAAAACAGTACCTCCCAATTTGACAAAAACTAGTGCTTTTAATATTTGCTATTTGAAAATGTCAATAAATATAATTTTACAATCCCGAACGTACACTACAAATTCATTGCTCAAAATTTCAGTAAAAATTGTTATGTGATTATATGCAAGTACAGTTAACATTGTTATTTTGATTAAATGAAACTTACTTCCTGTAGATCATTCATGGCACTCTGTAATTTTCCCAGTTTCCTGTACAGAGCTCCACGCCTACAATATGGAAATGCAGGATATATTTTCTTACTATTTATTTCTTCAGTCAAGATCTCCACTTCGGATTCAAAATGTTTAATGACCTCTGGAGGAAGGCCAGACGTCAAAGAATCACTTAGTTCTAGTTTTGGTGGTTCTTTCACTTGGTCAGACGAGTCTTTCTGAACATGCATCTTAACAACCTTCTCTTTGGCGGTTGTCTTCTGAGGTTTATGCTTAGAGAACACATCAAGAACCCATGCTCGAGGGTCACTATTTTCTGGAATCCCTCCCATACTTTGGACAAATTTGTCAAAGTTTAAAAGTGAAGGAACACTGGGACATCGAATTTGGCGTTCATACAATGGAACTCTGAGCAACCATTTCTTCTGTCCAGGAAGGGTTCCGTGAGACATTGCCCTAGTTTTTAAAAGAGTGATTTTTAATTTATATAAACATGATTATTTTTATAATCAAGAAGTCAATTCAGCTACAAACGAAATTACTATTTCTCTGTTGTGCATCAGAGTCACCCAGAGACTTGTTAAACACAGATTTCTGGTATATTAGCTGGATTGGGTGGTCACAATTACCAAAATAAACCACAGAGGGAGAATAGTAACCATATGATTTTAACCTACAAGGATCTGTGGCAGTAACTGAATGACCACAGGTCCTTAGAAATGGGACAGATGGGCAGCCTGCCAAGGTGTTCTTTGACTTACATACGTCAAGAACTTCTAGGTCTTCTAGATCTTCACAACCTCTCCCCCAGCTCTCAGACCTAAGCCAGTTCACAACCCAAAACCTCTCATTTGACAAGAAGGCCAGAACAGGTCCCACCGAGAAGTGTCTTGCTATGTGGTCTCTGTATTATTTAATGAATTATCCTCCCAAACCTTTCAAAGATCTGGGAAAGAGTAAACACCCAAATCTCTCGGGGTTTATTAGATACTGGCTCTGAACTTATGCTAACCCACAGACACCCACTACGGAGGCCAATAAAGTCCATCAATCAAATTAGGGAATTATGAAAGTTAAGTGGTACAAAGAAATTATTTTGGCCTGAAGCCACCTAACAGTGGATCTGATGAGATCTGGACCCGTTCTTGGATAACTCCCCTAGTCCCAGAATGTGCAGTGGTAAAGAATCAACTTAATAACTACATAAACTATATACTGAGGGAGATAATGGTAGTAAAGATCAAGTGGAAATCTCTGGAATGGCCCCATTTCATCTCATACCACCATTCATGATAGTGTACTAAAAGCAAATCTGATGATCAGGAAAATTACAGGTTAGTGGCACTAAGAAAAATATATCACCTTGTGCTTATAGAAAATAAATTCTGCCTCTCTTGGGGGTGTAGCAGAGCAAGATGGGCCAAGAAAACCAGGGCCGAAACCACAGATTTGCCTCCAGGAGCAGGCCAAGTTTGACAGTGTGGATAGTGGGAATCAAAAATGAGTGTGATTAAACAATCTTAAAGGTCTGATATAAAATGGTAAGAAGGATATTTCTGTGTTAACCAAATTAAGATTAGTGAAAGAAAGACCTCAAACTGTAAAAATAAAATTTTTAAATTTGTTCCATAAACCGATTTTAAAATAACAATTATTTCATAGTAACACTCTGGTAAATTGGTGTAAGATTTAGGTTAAAGAAAGTAGGAAAGCTGTACTAATGTATTATATTAGATCACACTGCCAGTCAAGATGGAGGCATAAGTAAAAACGGCTCACCTCCTCACACAACCACAGCAAACATTATAACTAGACTACAAAACAAATATCACCCAGAATTATCAGAAAACTGAGCTGTATGGAAGTCCAAGAAGTGCAGGTGCAGAGACATGCAGAGAAACATAGAGAGGCATGGAGAAGTGGAAACATGGAATGGGTGGTCCCACACCCATGTGTGGCGGATAAAAATCAGGAGGGCTACCTTGGAAGTGAGGGATCAGAGTCCCACACCATATCACCCAGCCTAGGGTTCTAGTGTCAGGAAGGTAAGTCCCCATAACTTCTGCCTATAAAAACTAGTGGGGGTTGAGTCAGCAGAAGAAACT
The DNA here is from genome assembly GCA_007922815.1 of Macrotus californicus. Lineage (NCBI taxonomy): Eukaryota > Metazoa > Chordata > Mammalia > Chiroptera > Phyllostomidae > Macrotus > Macrotus californicus. Next base: position 5,832 of record VMDR010020122.1, read on the forward strand.
GCAGGATTCCCAGGAGTCTCCTCTTAAAGGGCCCACAACAGACTTAGGATTTATACAGACTCACTCCCTCTGGGCTTCAGGACAAGGGCAACAGCTGGAAAGGCACCAATGACATGTGGGGAAAAATTGAAGTACCTAGCATTAGGGTGAGTGCCAGGGGACAGCATCCTCCTGGACAATGCCAGGAGACTCAGAAGGGACTCAGAGCTGACTGTGGACTACATAGGTTGCCCCAGTGGGAGATACTCCCAGTCTCACACAAGAGTCCCACAGAGAGAGCACCAGGGACACGAAAGGGAGCTGCATTGTCCCCTCTCTGGCCCCTCCCCCACAGGCAGCGCCACAGCGCAGCAAAGAGAGTTGTCCTGCCTTTGTGAACACCTAAGGCCCCACCCCCTTACAACCTATCATCTGTGCCAAGACAAAGAAATATGGCCGAAATGAAAGAATACAGCAAAGCCTCAGAAAGACAGCTAAGCAAGGAGATCACCAACCTATCTGATGGAGAATTTAAAGCCCTGGTAATCAAAATGCTCACAGATCTGATTGAGCTTGGTCAAAAAATGAAAAGACAAATGAAAGACACCCAAAGTGAAATAAAGCAAAACATTCAGGGCACCAACAGGAAGGAAACCAGGACTCAAAGCAACAAATTGGAACAAAAAGAAAAAATAAACATCCATCCAGAAAAAAATGAAAAAACAAGAATTCAAAAAAGTGAAGAGAGAGTTAGGAACCTCTGTGACAACCTGAAACGTTCCAACATCCAAATCATAGGGGTGCCAGAAGGAGATGAACAACAGCAAGACATTGAAAACTTTTTTGAACAAATAATGAAGGAAAACTTCCTCAATCTGGCCAAGGAAATACATTTCCAGGAAGTCCAGGAAGCCCAGAGAGTCCCCAAGAAGTTGGACCCAAAGAGGAACACACAAGAGCACATCATCATTAAGTTACCCAAGATTAAAACTAAGGAGATAATCCTAAAAGAAGCCAGAGAAAAGGAGACAGTTATCTACAAAAGTGTTCCCATTAGACTTTCAGCAGATTTGTCAAAAGAAACCTTGTAGGCAAAAAGGGGGTGGAAAGAAGTATTCCAAGTCATGAAAGGCAAGGACCTCCATCCAAGATGACTCTATCCAGCAAAGCTTTCATTTAGAATGGAAGGTCAGATAAAGTGCTTCCAGGACAAGGTCAAGTTAAAGAAGTTCATCATCACCAAGCCATTAGTATATGAAACATTAAAGGGGTTTATCCAAGAAAAAGAAGACCAAAAATATAAACAGTAAAATGACAACAAACTCACAACTATCAACAAATGAACCTAAAAGAAAACAAAAACAATGAAAACAAAAACTAAGCAAACAACCAGAACGGGAACAGAATCAGAGAAATGGATGTCACATGGAGGGATTTCAGTGGGGAAGCGAAAGGGAGGAATAAGGGAGGAAAAGGCACAGGAAAGAAGAAGCATAATTAGTAGACATAAAATAGATGGGGAGAGATAAAAAATAGGATAGGAAACAGAGGACTCAAAGAACTTAGATGTACAACCCATGGACATGAACTAAGGGAGGGCAAGAATGCTAGAGGGTTGGGGGGTAGGCAGAGTGGAGGGGGAAGAAAGCGGGAAAAATTGGAAAAACTGTAATAACATAGTCAATAAAAAATACTTCAAAAATAGAAATAGAAAAAAAAAGTGGTACAAATCGGTAGGTACAAAATAGACAGGGGGGGTGTTAAGAACAGTATAGAAAATGGAGAAGCCAAAGATCTTACATGCGTGACCCATGGACATGAACTAAAGGCAGGGGGTATTGCTGGAGGGAATGTGGGGTACCAGGTGGTAGGGAGCAAAGGGGGAAAACTGGGACAACTCTAATAGCATAATCAACAAGATACAGTTTAAAACATAATAAATCAATAATAAAAATGGCTTTGCAGAGTAGGGACTAGATTGAGGGCCCAGACTGCTGCTTGCTTACAGGCATGGTTTAAAACAATCAAACTTCAAAATGAAACAAAAAGATCACTACTCCCACAGTTTGTTTTACTGCCCCCACCTCCACCTCCTCCTACGGCTCTTCTCACCCCTCTCAGCAGTCTATACAGATTTCAACCTCACTTATTAACAAGCACACACACAGATCTCTTTAAATGGATAATTTGATAATCAAAACGATAAAGGAAGGGACAGGAAGCAGTGAAACGTCCCCAAAGCAGTGTTGTGTCTGCTTACACCCTCTATACAGATAGAACCACTTTAGTCTGGGCCAAAATCGTGCTGCGGGGTATTCTTTCTGGGATGCGGAAGGTTCACGATGCTGTGAAAGGAGCAACTGTATCAGAATCTTCTGATTCTGATCCAAAACATGTGCCCACTTAGAAAAACCGACCTAGAGTTTTCTAAAGATGACCCTAATGAAAAAGCTCCCAGGTACATTTGTTGCAGGGGCAACTTAAGTACAAGTTGTGTGCAGAGAACTCGGTACTCCAATGGCACCACCTTCCCCCCCCCACCCCAGGACTGGTCTCTACTGTGCTCTGTCACCACACTGAGAGTTATTCCCTAGTCTCCCAGTCTTCTAAGGGGCAGTAAGTCGCCACAATAAAGGACAATGAACTCTTTTTCAGAACCAGCAAGCCTTTATAACAATAAAGTGAACAAAACATTTATGACTTTCTTATCACCGGAAAAGTCTTTTCTAAAACACTTAAGTTTAATGAATTCTGTATTGTGATTCGGGTATATCTAAAGAAAACAAAGCTCAGGGCTTTCGGAAACTACTTTGACAGCCCCTGGGTCGTAAGTTCTGTCCCGAACGCTAAAATATCAACACGCCTGAATTTTCAGTTGCTGTTATTTCAGACCCCTCCACATTTTTAAGCATGCCAGATACTGCTGCCTCCAAGTAAGAAGAAAAATTATTTCTTTGTCTTGATCTCTGAGTTAGGGCTTATAACAGACAAAAAAAAACAGTTTGTCTATGTGGTTTTATTACTCAATTCAATAGTTTAAAAAAAATCAGCAGTCTATTTCAACTTTTGAATGGGTGATATTTGTTTGGAGCAGTCCTAAATCATCTCAAAAAATAACTCAGTAGTTTATTTCTTTCCACTAAAAGATTTTAGGTAGCCATTAGATTGATTTAGTCTTACTTCATGTCCTTACATCAGCCACACCTTCAATGAGTGAATAATAAAATTAAGGCCAAACCACAATGCATTTTATAAACTGTAACTATTATTGGTTAAACAAGACCTTTTCAGAATATTTGGAGGCTTGGATAACTGGTCCAACACAATCGGAAGTTTAGTGAATTTCAGGTCCTTCTTCCATTTCAGCTTCTTTTTCTTGGGATAAACAATGTAACTGATCCCAGCTTTTCTAGATGCTTCAATGAGAGAAAGAGACAGATCTCTTAGGCTGCGGCTGTCCTGAATGTTGTCAAAGATGGCATCTATATTTTCCTTCCCAGAAATGGATCCCTCAGCTGCATTCAGCTCAAGCTGGCGACGTTCCAACTCCTTTGCTTTCTGATACATCACCTCGTTTAAACTGCTTTGCACGTCATCCTTAATCTGTAACACAGGTGTGGTCCGCTCCTTCCTCAATTCAATTAAAGAGTTCACTCTCTTATTAATGAGAAAAACAGAGAGGAAGAAAAAAGTGAAATCAATTTAGCTGCTATACTTTTAAAATTAATTCAATTACAATTAATGCAGTTTGGCCACTATCAAAAAAAAATTGTATCATGTATGCGTGATGTTTTTGCAAAAGCCAGTTAATAAAGTTAAAATGGGGATATAATGTACAGCATTATAGGATAAAATATTGTCTTGTACATGTGCAAGTTACTAAAAGTATAGATCTTAAAAATTCTCATCACAAGAAAATAATGTGTAACTATGTGGTGATGGATGTTAACAACCTACTGCGGTGACCATTTTACAACACACACAAATATCAAACCCTAATGTTATATGTCAATTATATGTCGATAAAATAAATGTAAAGAATAGTGTCAGTGTACAGGGACACCGAACAGAGAAATCAATGAGTCAATAAGAAAGGGGAATGGTAGGCATGAAGAAAGCAGCAGGCTAATGTCAGGCAGGTTGAAAGCAAATCAATTAGAAGAATTAACGTGGAGAATCAAGGAAGTTGACCGTCAGATATTTGGGGGAAATAAAACACCTGGGAGCTAGCTGTCACTGCCACTGAGGGTGAGAACCAGCGCTCAACAATGCCTGTGGATTCTTGGTACAGAGGAAAGTACTTTTCTTGGTGCAAGGAGGTGGGGATCTGAGCACTCGCTCAGCCGTTCATCACGCTCTGACCTCTGCTCTCCACATGTAACACAAGGATAACATCTGCCTCGCTTTCCTTCTGACCGGCGTATTACAAAGCTCAAGATCAAACTGAAATAGTGTTCATAAAAAATGCTTTAAAACTGTGAACTTGATGCAAGTGGGGGTCAGTATTGTAAGTGACTCGATTTATAATATACCAGGTAAACTATGACTGTGAGACATTTCAAAGTGCTGTTGAAAATCTTAACTTGGAACCACCAATCATAATCACGCATTGGCTACCAAATCCACACTCATATCCAAACTTTCAGTCAACTCTGGAAGAATCAACTGACTATTTCAGGAAAGTAAACTGAAAAAGCACAGGTGTTGAATGTTAATAGTAAGATAAAGATTTCTTTTGAATAATAAAAACTGAAAAATTATCATACCTTTAATTGTGGAAATTGCATGCCAGAAAGTATTTGGATGTTACTAACTGATGAAGATTTTCTTGGGAAAAATAACTGAAATAATAAAATGATAATTATACATTGACTGTAGATACTATGAGGTAAACCAAAATATCATGACAGTTGACTATTGGTAACTGTTAAGGTAAATTTACAAAGTGCAGACTCATTGAAGTACAGGTTCTTACTGATTTTGAAGCCACCGAGTTCACAGAGAAGAACAGAACTTAAAATCCTCAATTAATTTTGAAATTATTTTTTTAAATTACCTAGTTAGTCCCTGCTAATGTGCCAGGTGCCATCCTGCAAAGCTTTCCAGGCGGTGTGTGTGAAAGTGCCAGAGATATGCTGAGCCATTCACCCTCTTAGTCCTGGGGATGTGATCGTGGAACCTGGAGCAGCTCCTGTCCCCTGAACAGTCACCCCTACTCATGGGTAACCTTGACCTTCTACTCCACAGGACTACACAAGCATCATCACTTGCTATGAGAACTATTGCATTAAAAGAATTGGGAAGTGCTCCACATCCTCGACCAGTATAATGGTGGAAAGAGACATAAAGAAATAACTATAATCCAAAGTGACTGTGGTAATGACTACAAACATGGCATAAATCGGGTGTGAAGGGACCCAGGAGAGGGAGAGGTCAATTCTAAACAGGAAAGTACCTGAACAGACTGACTTGAAGAGGTAGCATCAGGTTGGCCTAGGAAAGGCAGTGCCATTTCTATGGACTGAGAGGGGACTGAGAACATCCCAGGCCAATGGAATAGCCTAAACCAGGGCCTCCAAGGGTCAAAGTGCTGGGAGTACAGTCCCTACGGACTCTGGTGCAGACAGAGGCTACGCAGAGGCAGAAGAGTAATGGGAAGTAGGGCAGGAAATGCAGTTGAGGCCAAGTTATAAGACTTAGTTAAGCACTCTGACTTTATGTGGTAGGTGAAGTTATTCAGACTGTTGAGACATAGGTGACATAACCCTACCTGTGTTTTAAGAGCACAGCTGGGGTCAGGAAGGAGGAAGGACTGGAAGAAGCAGCTACTAAAAATGGGAATTACGTGACAGGCAGGTGTCGGTAATGCTACCACGGTAGTCTAGAAAGTGCCAACGGCCTTTCAAACTAGACAGTATCATTCGCTGGTTCAACTGTTTTGTATGTGATGGTTGCTGCTCTAGCGGCTGTGGATAAAACAATGAGCAAGAGTGATGTGATGCCAGGCTGGTGAGGACTATGAAGATCAAACATACAAAAGGACAAATATTTAGTAGGAAGTACAAAAGGGCAAATAGCAAGAAAGTGATCTGTATCAAATATAAACATTGTCCTCTCCCAAAAAAGTACTACCTGACTGTGTGGGAAGAGGCATGAACTTGGTTAGCTGCCTAGACTAGGGACTTGGCGTGTCCCAGGGAACTGAGACTCTGTACTAGGTAGCACTCAGCCCCCCAAGACAGCGTCAGAGGGGAGCAGGGCTCTAAAGGCAATGATGAGAGAATAACCGTTTCTTGTTTGTCCCTCTCACATTCAGGAACACTTATTAGATCCACGCATACAGTTTCTGCCTTTCTTCTTCTCTCAGTCACTCTCTCTTTTCTTCCTGATTGTGTTTATTATTTACTTTGTTTACTTGGATACACCATAATGATAGAGACGATCATGAGTCTAACTGCCAGTTAGAGAGCTCAGGTTTACCTTGTTTCATGGCCAGGAGTGACTCTCGCATTGTAAAAGGACTTATACACATATTCCTTTGATTTTTAAGACCCAGACAAGAAGTGATAAATGAGTACAAAACCAGAAATTTTAGAAATGGTAGGAAAACTCACAGCAGATTTCTGCTGTTGATTAGTAAATAACATCTTTGGAGTGTCACAAAGAAAACACATTTAAAAAAGATGAGCTGTATCCTCAGCGAAGATACCAGGGCATGTTTTGAGGCATTTCCTGGACAGAGGAAACACCAATAAATAATTTCTGAAATTTCTAGATATAATACTTGAGCTGTAGACAGAAAAAGTAACCAACTTACAATTCAGAATAAAAATTATACGTACCCTAGCACATCCGCTGTCCTGACCTAAAGTAATGATACTTTCCTTGCTTTCAGACAAAATTTTCTCAATTAAAATTCTGCTTCTTTGAATACTCTGTGGTTAAGAAAAAAAATTTTAATTAATAGTGCAATACTTTTAAAAGCCTATGGCCACTGGTGCTTCACAGTACAACTTTATTAACAAAAGAAAAATGTATGGAAAGGGTAGAATTATAGGAAACCTTCACCAGAGACGCATCAAAGTCCCACTACAACCTTAGTATTTGACCAAAACTCTCAATTCGGCTTCAGCCTTGGCAGGTAGTCAAGTCGATAGATACATCTACATTGTTTCTGGCATCCTTAACCTTAGCAGCCATCAATAGTCCTATGATCTCATAGGTTAGCACTGAATCTATGCAGCATGGCAACGTCAGGATTACGAATAAAACATATCATTCGGATGACCGTCATTGCCACTATGCACTGTAAGGTACAAATTAGCATTTTAAATGTTAAATGAAATAAAAATCTCCTTATAATTCAAACACTATCAGTGAACTGTTATATGTGTATATTTATTGTTATATGGGTAAACTGGTACAATGATTGTCATTATTATTTTTTAAGGATTTTATTTATTTGTTTTTAGACAGAAGGGAGGGGAAGGAGAAAGAGAGGGAGAGAAACATTGGTGTGTGGTTGCCTCTTCCACCCCCTACTGGGGACCTGGCCCGCATCCCAGGCATGTGCCCTGGCTAGGAATCAAACCAGCAACCCTTTGGTTTGAAGGCCGGCACTCAATCCACTGAGCCACACCAGCCAGGGCTGATTGTAATTATTATTAAATATGCTACTTCTCTATTGTGAATCAGAACTAAGTTACAGAGCCTGGTGGATTGATGATTAAATAAATTATGCTGCTGCCTACTTTGCTGAAAGTTTTTAGATCTCAAACAACTTTAAAATTTCAAATTCAAAAAATTTTTATTCAATAGGAAATCAGGAGTTCCAGCCAACATGGAGGCATAGGTAGAAACCCTTTGCTTCCTCGCACAACCAAAAGGAGGATAACAACCAATCTAAAATCAATAAACCACCAAGAGCGCCAGAAAATCAACCTGCATGGAACTCTGACAACCAAGGAATTAAAGAAAAAATCAACCAGAACAACCGGACCAGTAAGGTGGCAGACCTCACCAGCAGACTCAGAAAAACCACAGTGACACGGCAGACTTGTGGGGGTGGGGCTGGCTGCTGAGCTCAGCAGACTGTGCAGAAGGGGCTGACTTAAAGAAAAACTGAGACTCAGAACGAACTGACTGTGGGCTACAGCGGGGGTTGCCTCGGTGGGAGTTTCTCCCAGTCTTACACAAGAGTTCTTTGAAAAGTGAACTAGAGACAAGCAGGTGAGCTGCATTGTTCCCTCTCTGGATCCTCCCCACAGGCAGCACCGAAGGGCAGCAAAAAGGGTTGCCCTGCCCGGTGAATACCTAAGGCCCTGCCCCCTTACAACCTATCAGCTGGGCCAAGACAAAGAAATATGGCCCAAATGAAAGAACACAGCAAAGCCTCAGAACTAAGTAATGAGGAGATTGAGCCCTGGTAATCAAAATGTTCACAGAACTGATTGAGCTTGGTTGAACAAATGAAAGATATAAATAAAGCAAAATATTCAGGGAATCAACAGTGACAGGAAGGAAACCAGGACTCAAAACAACGATTTGGAACAAAAGGAAGAAATAAACATCTATCCAAAAGAAAATGAAGAAACAAGAATCCAGAAAAATGAAGAGAGGCTGAGGATTCTCTGGGACAACCTGAAACATTCCAGTATCCGAATTATAGGGGTGCCAGAAGGGGAAGAACAACAGCAAGAAATTGAAAACTTATTTGAACAAATAATGAAGGAAAACGTTCCCAATCTGGTGAAAAAAAGATACTTCCAGGAAGTCCAGGAAGCACAGAGAGTCTCAAAGAAGTTGGGCCTAAAGAAGAACACACCAAGGCACATCATCATTAAGTTACCCAAGATTAAAGATAAAGAGAGAATCCTAAAAGAAGCCAGAGAAAAGGAGACAGTTACCTACAAAGGGGTGCCCATTAGGATATCAGCTGATTTCTCAAAAGAAACCTTGCAGGCAAGAAGGGGCTGGAAAGAAGTATTCCAAGTCATGAAAGGCAAGGACCTTCATCCAAGATTACTCTATCCAGCAAAGCTATCATTTAGAATGGAAGGGCAGACAAAGTGCTTCCCAGAAAAAGTCAAGTTAAAGGAGTTCATCATCACCAAGCCCCTATTACATGAAATGATAAAGGGACTTATCTGAGAAAAAGAAGACCAAAAACATGAACAGTAAAATGACAACAAACTCACAACTATCAACAAATAAACCTAAAAGAAAACAAAAACAATGAAAACAAAAACTAAGCAAAAAACAGAACAGGAACAGAATCAGAGAAATGGACATCACACGGAGGGATTTCAGTGGGGAGGGGGAAGGGAGGAATGGGGGGGAAAGGTACAGGAAGAAGGAGCAGAATTGGTAGGCATAAAATAGACATGGAGAGAGAAAAAATGGTATTGGAAACAGAGGACTCAAAATATTTATATGCACAACCCATGGACATGAGGGGGGTGGGGAATGCAGGAGGGCTGGGAGGCAGGGTGGAGGGGGGATACAGAGGGAAAAATTGGGAAAACTGTAGTAGCATAATCAATAAAAATATTTTTAAAAAGGAAATCAGATTTTAAAAGGATCATGAATTATTGCTGAGAATGGAACAGATATGGAGAAGGCTATGGGTAATTTAAGAATCACCAGCATTATTTATTTTTGTTCATACTCTTCTGTTGTATTTTTAGAAAGTAGCTAGAGCACAATGTAAGAAAATTGCCAGACATAGCAAAAAGAGGCTTGGTCAATTTCATCATTATTTTTCAAAGACAAACTCCGAGACACACAAGAAATTTTGGAACTCTTTTATCATATGCTTACAGAAAATTTCCATATATGATACAATGGTATCAATTACATATTTTAAAGAATGCTTTTAACAATAACAAAAACACAAACCTTAATACAGCAGGTCCTCAAATAACATTTTATAACACTGATGCGATGCCATAGAAACTTAACTATGTTTGTATCAATTAGCCTATGGTAATTCGGTTTTGTTATGTGTCATTTTGCTTAAAGTTACAGAACCTATGCATGATGTTCAATGAGGACTTACTGTAGTGTATTTCACAGATCTTAAAACAACAGAACTTACTAACAATCAATGACAGCTTTATAAAAGAGAACATGCTTCATATGTTGGAATATGCCAAGATATTGCCCAAACTAATTTGCTTGATAGGGCAATTACAGTATTGCTTACATTACATCTGATGTAAAAATTCTTTTGCTTCACTCCAAGGATATTGCAGAAATTGGTTATGCATGCAATAAAAGTTAGGATGCTGCAGATGAAAACGAAAACCGTTTTGCTACCTAAAACATCAATTATGACTTCTGCTTCTAATTATGGCAGGCTAGGTAATTCTGCTGAGGACAACAAAGAAAGCTACACATCATACGAAAAACAATCATTATCTTTTAAGCATCAAAGAGCTAACAAGATAATGAAGAAATACTGGGCCAAAATCTAAGAAAAGGCAAGAACCAGACAAGTTAAATCCAGTATTCAAAGGTGATTTTATTCTCGGGACATTTACTAATATAGCTGCAAATCTGATATGCAAATATGCAACTTCTTAGGGCGAGGGTGACAGAAATTGAGAAGCAGAATCTACCTCATGAACAGGAGGTGTGAAGCCTGGTTGTGTGTGTTTGTGTGTATGTATATATATGTATACACATATAATGTGTGTATATATATGTGTGTGTGTAAATATTTAAAATATACAATTGTTGAAGCCTATCAGGATATTACAAGGCTACACGCTCAGATTAAGAGTTAATGAAAGAAAATATTTTTGTAGACTCCGCCATGAAGGAGGTCAGAGAAAATCAAGCCTCCACCTTATATTAAGGCTCTCCCTTAAATGGTAAATATCCCACGTTCTGACAAAAAACTTTTTCTGGAGAAAGAAACCACCATTCTAGATCTCGAATACTTCCTAAAACTAATGGCTTAAATACCATGATAAGCATTTAAAGACAACAGGTACACAAAGAAACAAAACACAACAAAATAACAGATTTGGAGGAAACAATAAAAATTCTAAAAAGAAAATACAAAAGCCAAATTTAAAAACACAGGAAACAAGTTTAACAGTGTATTAGACACAAATGAAGAAAAAAATGTATGAACCTGAACTACATGCCAGATCAGAAACATGGTCTGGAGCCCAGGATCAGGAGGAAAAGATGGAGCTAGCCCTCCCTGGCCAGGTGGTTCATCTGCTTGGAGCATTGTACTACAGACCAGAAGGTTGTGGCTCCAGCCCTGGTCAGGGCACATACCTAGGTTGTGAGATCAGGAAGGCTGCCAAAATAAAGAGACAAAGAAGCATGGCCCAAATGAAAGAACAGAACACAGTGAAATTCAAATCCAAAACCATTTGACTGCAAAGCCTGTGCTCTGCTTAGTGCGGCCACAGTGAAAAAATGGTCACCACCTACACTATCATTGAATTAGTAGATGCTATTGGGACACCTGGTACAGCACAAAGTAAGTATAATAAATTTCAAGAAACTGGTATTCTAAAGACTATAGTGCCTCATGTTAATAAGGATTGAGAATACAATGTAAACAAAGTCATTTCAGTAAGTTTAAAAAAACACTTTCCCACATAAGTTGTATGTCAAAAAGATACTAAAAACTACAACAGAAATTATTTAGAAAATAAATGAATGTACTATGAAATAAGGTCAAAGTCTTATACAGAAAACTCATGAATTATGTATATTAACTAAAAAGAAGGAATATAAAGAAATGAAATTTTCAATTTTCAAGAAATTAGAAAAATGCCCAAATAAAAATGTTAACCTTCTATGGAAAGCAGGAAACTGATAGCCAAAAAAATTTTTCAGAGAGGTAACAAAAATTCAGAGGAGCAAAAATTGAGTTAATACTTAAACCAAAAGTTTTCTGGTCAAAGATGACACCATTTGACCTCATTTGTTTTTCTGGCTATATGGCCGCCATAGCTAACAGCT
>VMDR010020123.1:0-17791 GCA_007922815.1 Macrotus californicus
AAAAAGAAGAGGATATTCTCCTAATCATGATACTGTTACTTTTAGGGAATGGAATATTGTTACAATAATATTTTATCCAATCTACCTTCCAATCTTGCATATTTGCTAATAGTGCCAATAATGTCCTTTTCACAGGATCTGGTCCATGCAGTGGCCATGTCTGTATAATCTCTTTCAATCTGGAGTGTTCCTCAGTCTTTCCGACTTCCCTGCACTGACATTTTAAAAGAATGCAGGCCCTTTGTCGCAGTTTGCTCTTTGGTGCGCGTTTGTCTGACATTTCCTTATGATTAGACCCTGGTCACATGCCTCCGGGGACAATCCTGGTGGCAATGCTTATGAGTGACGGTGCTTCCTTCTCAGCACATCACACCAGAGGCATGTGACACCCATCTGTCCCTCGTTGCTAAGGCTAATTCCGATCACACAAAATGCCATCTCTCTTCACCACTGTGTAGTTACTGCTTTCCCCTTTTAAGGGATCTGTGGGGAGACCCTTGAGACCATGCCCACATCTGCTCCTCCTCCCATGGTCCCCTAGATTTGGCTTCCACTGATGGACCTCGCCCAACTCCTCCTCACCAGGATGGGTCAGCGAGGGGGTGACTTCACTCTTCTGCCACACTCTCCATTTTCCATCACGGGCTTTCTACCACAAGGAAGAACTCTCTTTGAGTAGGCAAAGGAAATTTATTCAGAAGCAAAGAGGAGGCTGGTAGGCTGTGAGAGCCCAGGCTGGAGAGGGGCGCTTGCATGTCCACCTTACAGAAGCTCCAAGAAAGGCCAGGGAAACCCTGGAGATTTGACACGAGAAGTTACAAGACGTTGCAATTGTCACAGGCTCACTGGTGCAGAGAGAGCCTGGACACCTGCAGCAGGCCGTGGCAGGGTCCTGTCCCACTCCGGCCACCTTGTATGTGGTTGACTGAGCTAAGTCTTGGTACCTCTGAGCCCATTTGTTCTTCCATGAAACTGTGACCTTCATACTGATTTCACAGCACTCTCCTGGGTTTTAGACAGGTATTGGATGTAAAGAGCCAGGAACACTACTTAACATCATGTAAGTGCTCATTAAATGTTCTCCTTTCCTCCTGCCCTTCCGTTTGTGTTATTCGGATATTGCCATGGAAACTCACCTCTCTGCTTTCACTGAGGTCCCTTTAAAAATTTTGCAATTACTCTAAAAGCTCATTTTTTTTTCATCTGAAATGAGAAATTCTAAAGGTAATGATATATTACATTTCCTGCTAAAAGTAAATTAAATGCAGGGTTAAAGCTGATTCTGAACTCAACTAGAAAGTCTCAGAGACGCTTATATTTCAAAATTGTTTTCATTATTTTTGGTAAATTAAATGTAACTATTTAATTATTTTGTAAAATATAATGATATCACCATTTTATTATCCTCAGTAAAATACAATAATAATAATTGCTACTTCAAAAATTGAATATGTGGTATTTGCTAGACCCTTTCTTAGATGCTTTACAGTCATTAAAGTTATCTTCCAAACTGGCACTGGTCAGGTTGTTCCATATACCAAAAGGTTTCAGGCTCCATCCGCGGTCAGGGTGCATACTAGAGGCAACAGACTAATGTTTATCTCCCTCTCTCTTTCTCTAAAATTAATGAACATATCCTTGAGTAAGGGTTTTAAAAAATGAATTCTCCCAACTACCTTGCTATGTGGGTTTTCTCTCCATTTTACAGATGAAGACAGTGAGGTTCAGAGTGCCTACGAGACCTACCAAAGGGAATATGGTGGAAGGTGGCAAGCCAGATGGTGATTATACTCTGCCTCCAGAATGTGTGTGCTTTGCACTCCAGGTCACTTCTGGACAATGATTTCAGTATGCTGAAAATTCTGTGTTATCCATGTGCCTCTTCTGAACGTGGCCTAGTATAGAACCAAATGGAACCAATCATATACCTGAGGCAGAGGAGGTTATTGCTCACCAAGTATTCCACGTGTTCCCCTCATTCCCTACTCTCCCTTGCTTGAGGCCAGGTGACTCCTGCAGGCCTGAAAATCAGAAGCAGAACGATACAAGTTACTTCCAGGATGAGGCAGTTTCCAGCCAGTGTGTTTCTCCCCTCTCTCTCTCTCCTCATGTGAAGTGACCTTAGAAGTGACACATTAAGGCAGCTTTCTGATAAAATTAAGAGAGCTGACATCCTTGAGTCAGTGGATGAAGAAGCATCTAACACAAATCACACTAGTCTTGTGTATGGAAGAAACCGACTTCTGTTGTATGAAGTCACCATGGCTGCCAAGTTTAGTTGTTACTGCAGCACAACTTAGCCCATCCAGACCGACACAATTGTGAATCTTTTTTGGTGACCAGTGATCAGGGGAGGCATAAAAATCTCATTATTTTGGGTGCCATGGAAGCTAGGTGATATCATTTACCATCCTCAAAATGAAAAGTGAATGACATGGCCTCTATAATTGCTTTTAGGCAAACCTGGCATCTTCTTGTTCTTTTAAAAGGGAGCAGGGAGATGAAAGATAAAAGAATCTCTTTCTTTTTTTTTTAAATTAAGATTTAGTTTGAGAGTAGAGATTAAGCTGAATAAACAAATCTCCAACTCAAAGGATAAAGGAAGAATAATCTGCACAAGAGATGGGTACCCACTTGGGAGTGCATGTTTTAAATAACGTTTCCACAAAAGCACCTGAAAAGATCGGAATCTACAAGGAAGAAATCACAACTAATGAGATGTGGTCTGATGAGGGTAAATAATTTTTAAATCACTGTGGGTTTTCACTTTTTCCCCAGAAGGCTAGGCTTTGTCTGAATCTTATTAAGAAGGAAGTGATGGCAAGATAAGGAGTGCTAAGGAATAAATACACCTCGGCCTGAGTCAGCTGCAATCATCACATGTTTTGAAAGATTATTATAAGTGACTTTCAAATTTGTGTAATTCTTTTATGAAGTAAGTTTTTGTTGGACTATGAAGTATTTTTCCATTTTCCTAGATGAGAAATGGCAAAAGAGGTTAATTAAAAGTCAACTGAAAACTACTTAGGCACTTATGCCTGTAATTTCTTGAGCTTCAAACTTAAGTAGCTTAAACTGTAAAATAGCTGATGATTATGGTTCATGCCTTTACTGTTTAAACGTTGTGGGTCTTTTTGTTTGTTTGTTTTCTTGGTTTGATTGAAAATACTTTTGTAAAAGTTTGCAGAATCCTGGGTGTTTCACAGCCATGTCCCCATTTGAATGAATGAATGAGTCTGAGTTTGCAAGAAGAGAGGGTCCGTTGCCATTGCAGAGCACTAATTACCGGTTCCACTGTCTCTCCCTTGCCTCTTGGCCCCTGACCCTGCCACCCCCCCCACTCTCTGCTGGATTACCCAGCTGTTACCCATCTACCAGAATCCTACTCACTCTTCATGACCAGTTCACTCTATCTTGCCGTGGGCTGCCTTTCTGATTGCGATGGCCTCTCCATTTTTGATTTTCTAGTTTGTTCTTTGGGTGACCCACTGTGTTTGCATTTTTTTATTGTACTGTTAATCATTTCTTCTTGTGTGTTCCTATGCTTTATCTCTTCTTTTATACTATATATTTCCTGGGGTCAAGGAGTCTTCCTAGTGCCCAGTTTAGGCCTGGTAGTGGAAGGAACAGTCAAGGCTCCCATGTCCTGCTTACATTCAAGATCTATGTCCACCTCTGTCTCTACAGGAAGTTACTCTTTCCATGAAGAGGATGGGGATCAAGCCCATGCTCCAGACCAGTGACAAGATCAGGGTCCAAAGCCCAAGTCTTTCTACAAGTTCTTGGAACTGAATGAGACAGAACTGAAGGATCTTGATGACAGAGAGAAAACCCTAGCCAAGGTTTACAAGTGAGTAGGAGACCTTCTCAGAGTGTACTGTAGAAAAAGAAAATCTTTATTAATATGAAAAGTTAACTTTGAGCATATATTAATGAAAGATTAAGGGTTTTCTATGGTTACCAAGAATCTAAGAAGTTCTACTCATTATGGACTAGCCATGCATGAGACACAGCAGGTAAGCCTTGCTTTGCCTTCAAAACCCTTTCAGAACTTTCAAGACTTTGAGATCCCATGTTCTCTCCAGGCTCCAAGTCATTTCACACAATTCCCATCCTCCTGGAACCATCCTTCCCTTCACCAGGATAACTTAATCTTTACTGGGACAACTTGGCATTCTTAAATATCACCTCTCGTGAGAAGCAAAGTATGATCTCTTTTAATCTTACTTCTCCACCACAAGCTAAGTTACTTCTACCACATACATCCTGTACTTCCTATACCAATGCCAATGCTACCTGATTGGATTCCTTATTTAATGACCCCTCTTCACCAACGGAGCATCTGTTCCTTGGGGACAGGAACCAAGCCTATCTCACTAGATGATGAATCCCCTCTTTCCTAGCACAGTGACTTGATATAGGAGGCACTCTAAACATATTTGTTAAAAAACAAAAACAAACAGTCCCAAAGTTCAGGCAATGAAGAGAAAAAAATCCAGGCAAACCAAACCAGTTTCGTTTTTCAGTTACACCTGGCTAAATTGTTCACACTATTAAGAAAGAGATCGACATTTACACTAGAAATCTACTGTGTAGTATTACAGTACAGTTCACTTATTAAAAATAGTAAACCAGAGTCTCATTTGTAAGTGAATTGTGATCATGGTTCACCTACATAGGATGTGTTATCCTAAAATTTTTTGTTCAAGAGTCTGAACAAAGAGATTTATAGAGAGGTGTTCAGATTCTGCAGCCCACACCCGATCATTGCTTTCAAATTTTGTCCCCAGAATAGACACTATTATTTAAATGTCCTCTTTCACAAGGCAGCCACGACCAAAAATTGCTAATATTATTAACACAAACTTATGGTTGTTGAGTACTTATTGTGTGCCAGGAACTGGACTAAGTAATTTACATTAATTATTGGAGGTCACAACCTCTTTATGTGGTCAGCACTATTATTATCTTAATTCATTAATTTATATACAAGACATTTATTGGGTGCCTGCCACATACAAGATGTTGAAATAGGCATTAGGGATACTGCAGAGAACACAATAAGTATAATTTTTGCCTTCCTGGAATTTACATCCTAGTGATGGAGAAGAGAGAAATAAGACAGAAATCAATTATGTTAGACTTTAAGAGTGTTGTAAACAAGGGGAGCAGGGAAATGAAAAGGGAGTGTTGGGTGTGCCATTTTGCAGACAGAACTCAGGAAAGATGTTACTGGGAAGGGACATGGGAGCAGAAATGTGAAGGAGGGGCAAGAGGGAGCCCTTCAGATATCTGGGGAAGAAGATTTCAGGCAAAGGAATGTCACCCATGAAATCCCAAGGTAAGGTTATCAGACATGAAGTCCACATGATTAGAATAAGAGAAGTGAGTGAACAAGAGGGGGGGGCCGGGCAACATGGAGTTTCATAGGTTATTTGGAGAATTGATGCTTCATTTTTAAATTTTTATTGAGCTTTATGTGTCACATAACATGGTGTGAATTTAAGGTGTACAATGTGTTGATTTGATATGTTTATATACTGTAATATTATTGTCATCATACAGTTAGCACCTCTATCATGTAACATAATCATTTCCTTTTTTGTGTGTGTGGTTGGAATAATAAGATCTAGTCTCTTAGCAAGTCTGATGATGTAACACAACACTGGTGCCTATAGTTACCCTGTTGTGCACTAGATCTCCAGGGCTTATTTATCACCAGTTGTAAGTTTGTGTTCTTACACAACATCTCTCCTGTTCTTCCACTCTCTCTGTCCCTGTAACCACCATGCCAGTCTCTGCATTTGTGAATTTGGTTTTTACAGATTCTGCATATAAGTGATATATCATGCAGCACTTGTCCTTCTAAATGGCACTATGGCTGCTGTGTTGAAAATAGGTTGAATAGGTCAAGGGCAGAGGTAGAAGTCCCAATAGGAGGCTATTGCAATAATCTGGAGAAGAGAACATGGTGCAGTTGAGAACAGGTGAGGTTCTGTATGCATGTTTAGGTGGAACCCCAAGGATATGCTGGTGCGTTGGGTGTGGGCTATGAGAGAATGAGAGAAATCAAGGATGATACTGACGTGTTTGCTGTTAGCCACTGTGGATATAGAGTCACTATTGAAATGAGAAAGATGGAAAAAGGGATAGGTTGAGGAAAAAGATCAGAGTATGGACTTGGACCTCTAAGCCTTGAGTTCCTATGGAATAGCCAATGGAGACATTAAGTAAGGATTAGACACATGTGTCTGGAGCTCAGAAGACTGCTGGGGGCTGAGGGCTGAGGGCTGAGACCTGGGGGGGCATGGCATTAAAGTAACATTTCCATTCATGGAAACAGAGGGTTAGACACTGCAGGAGGCTTTGTAGTCATTTTGCCTGGAAAAGGGTAAGAGAAAGAAAGCAGGATTGGGTGAGGAAAGGCTTCAGATCACCAAAAAAGATCTGAAACCTCCTAAAGGGGAGAGTCTAGAGGAAGCAGGGTTGGGTAGCATGGGCCTCTGACATGATGCAGCTTGGACAAAGTTCTGGCCAGTCCAAGGTGGAGATCCAAAACCAAGCTTGCCTTTATACAAAGTTTGACATGGCACTCCCCTCATGCTCTGTCATGGACCAGGGGCTGCTGGGAAGGGCATGGACTCCACTCGAATTCTGCAGTGGACCCAGTGGTAGCTGACAACACTACTCTCAGCTAAATATCGCATTCTTTCCTAAAGAAGATTCGAGGAGCACACTGCCTTGGCTGCCATAGACACCAGTTTTACCCAGGAGCATGTTGAAGCACAGAAGGAGCAGGTAACTAGACCAAAGTCACAGTCAAGTAAGTGGGTGTGAACCCTGGCAGCCTCTTAACCACACCACCTGACTACTTCCCTCCACCGCACATACTGGGGCGTGTGAAATAGTGAATCCAGTTTTACTTGGCATCGCACCTCAAACTCACTTCAAGAACTGCTACATAGGTTTAAGGGAGCCTCCTATTGGGGGAAATGTGCCTATTCAAAGTTTCCCTCTTTTTTCCTTCTGTTTTAGCATCAGTAAGAGTCTAAAGAATGAATCAGAAAGTACCTGCCTATGCTGAAGTCTTGGTAGCCACTTTCCAGAGCTTCTCCCTTGCTTCCTGCCTATATACCTCCCTTGTGTCATGGGTGTCAGCGGTTTAGGCAGCCTAATAGCCTCCCTGTTCTAGAAAGCTCTCTTTTTCCACTTCACTTCTGTGGTTGGCACAGAAGCTACCATGGTCATACAGAGCTAATTCTCTGGCCCTTGGTGATGATCCAAGGATGGGTACCAAACACGAGGTGAGGTAATTGGTCAACCTGTGACCGGAATGAGCGCGAGTCAGTTTCATCCAGAGGTTGGGAGACATGTTTCCTGCTTCATGGAGAAAGGCAGTCTGGAGCAAGAGAGTGGGGATGATACAGAGATCACAGGCACAAGGAGGGGTAGAGATGGAGAGAGAGTATCCTGGCAGCATCCTAAACTTCTTTGGTTGCGGGTTTCTTAAAGACCAACAGATCCCTGTATTCCTCCCATTAAGTTATTGAGCCCTTTGGTCAAATGCTCCAAACTGTGTTCATCAAATTCCCCTTACTTTTGCCAATTTGATGTAGGTTTCTGTCACAGAGACACAAAAATCCCAAGTCACGCACAGGGCTTATCAAAGAGTCCCAGACAAGTACATGGTCCGATGCACAGTGATTTGTGGTTATGACTAAAGCTCCTTCTAGACACCACCATGACTTCAAGCCTTTCAGAGAGGAGGCCACAGAAGGTTCTGCATGGGAGAGCAGATGTTCTCCAGTTTGAACCAAGAGACTTATCGAGGTTGTGTCAGGAAGGGAAGAAGGAGAGTTTCTTCCCACTTATGCACTGGGAAATCTTGGCATTCATTCTACTTAGTGACTTCAGGCATTTTTGTTCTCCACCTTTTCACCTGTAAATTCAACACGGCTTTGTTTTGAAGATTAAATAAGATGATAAATGCAAAGGATGTAGCATGATTTTTGACATAATCACTCAATACTGCTCTTTTGACCCCTTCTTTCCTTGAAAAACCATGACACAGTCTAATTTTTAAATGATCCTTCCCTTTTAAAAGTGAATATCTTTGGTAAAGCAGAGATTTCCTATGTCACAGTTATCCTTTCAGTTAGCTTTCTAATCTCTTCTCATTTGATGAATTCTCAGTCTTCCAATGATCTGTTTGTTTTGTTTGGGTAATAAATAGTGGTAATGATACCACATCAGATAAAGATGGTTTTATTTTTAAAGCAGTCCTGGAAATGACCTGTTAACAGCCCAACATGGCATTAGATGACAAATATTTCCCTGGATAAAGCATCTACCACTGTTGACCATTTCTGACTCAACAATATTTTTGTCCCTCTTCACCAGACAGATAATGAAGCAGCTTGTCTTGGCAGGTCCTGATGCTGGATTGTCAGGGAAAATTGAGTTTCTGAACCTGCCATATTTTATCATGGCCAGAGTCTCGCAATGGGAGACAGCAATTGGGGCTGCAGAATTTGACTTCTTACTGGAGTGTATTTGTCTGGGAAAGTCAGAATTCTGCCTTTGAGGCTTGGGGCAGCCTCTGTTACATAAACCTGACAGGCTGAGGCTGCTGCAAGCCTGGGGTAGTGTCCTGAATTCTGGACACGCCTGGTGGCACGTAGCCCTGTCTACAATCTGGCCTAGATAAAGGCAGTGGGTGGAAAGTAGGATGGTAGTGGTGGTTCCAGATCTTTCCTCATTGTCTACCGAGTTCCTACACATGGAAAAAGAGTACATAGAATGGTGAGTCAGAATCAAGTCAGGGAACAGCAATGGAAGTTAACTATCATCTAGACCACGGTTCTCAGTAGGCAAGGTGGGGCTGGGTGGCCTTGGAGAACAGGAATGCATCAAAGTCATCTGTGAGTTTTTGCCAAATTATCCAAGGCTCTTAAAGGAGAATATCAGAATTAATTTGAGTGGATAGGGGCAGAATGGTACTTGAGATTGTTCTCTTTGCTATTAAAAAATATCTCCCAGGTGATTCTAATATACCACTGTCAGCTCCACCCTTAGAAAGAGAAGCCTATTCCATAGCCCACTTCCTCTGTCCCGGCTATGGATCAACAATATTGCTGCTGCCTTACACAGAGGAGAACACGGGTGATGGTGGAGTGGGCCCTGGGATTTACTTGCTCTGGCCTCTTGATCAGCTTTCTTTTTTAATCTTGTTCCGATACTCCCAAACTCAGAACCCTTCAACACCCCCAGCTTTTCCCGGTGCCCTCAAAAGACACTGTTCTTCCCTTACAATCAATGCCACTGGTGAGGATGGACTTATAAGGATCATGAAAGTAGAAGACAGCTTAGAGCTTGCTTTGTTCATTTAACTCCTGATATGCTGTAGACCATGAAATCAAGACTCGAAGAAGGAAGGCAGGGTCTTAAGATGAACAAGCCTGCTAAAGAAAGAAGAGGGACTAGCCCTTAAGTTGACATAATTGAGTTTGTTGGACATCTGTCTGACTGTGTTCATTACCGCTGTCATAAGACTTTTTGTGATGTGATCAATACTAATAGGAAGATCCCATGCCAACCATATATACAGGTCACCTCATCTTATTGTTACCCCTGATTCATACATGTTCAGGATGAACAAAGAGAGAAACCCCCTTTCAAAGAGGCAATGTGCAAATACAAAAGGTGAAGCAAGCCCACTATGGCAGAGCAACTTAAGAATGTGTTCAGCTAAGGTAGCATTGTTCTTGCAGGATTTTAAAAAAGAATAACACTAGCAAAAAAAAAAAATGGCAGTAACAAAACCAGTGTTGATATGTAGGCATTGTGGACTTTTGCCCCGGTACTCATTGTCTTTTGTAACAGAATCTCTCTTTTTTTTCTGGAGAATTATTTCTTCTTATTCTTGTCCATGTGATTTGAGCCCTCTGGGAGTGAAGACCGTGACCCAAGACTGGTGTAGTTAAATACTATTTACTGCAATAGTCCCCTCTTATCTGCCTGGCATGCAATTCGACTCCCCCGTGGATGCCTGAAACCATGGATAGTACCAAACCCTATGTATATTATGTTTTCCCTATACATACATACCTATGATAAAGCTTATAAATTAGAATAAGAGATTAACAACAATAATTAATAAGAAAATAGAACAGTTACAATAATATGCTGTAATCAAAGTTAGGTAAATGTACTCTCTCTCTCTTTCTGTCAAAATACCTTATTGTCCTGTACTCAACCTTCTTCCAGTGATGGCGTGAGATGACAAAATGTCAAACCTATTCCTGAATCTGTGACACCATCCCTTAACTGCAGTAAATGGCTTGGTGTCCACTAATTTCAGGGGGTCCCTTGCCGTAGTCTTCATTTAGGCTCAATATCTTCTGGTACAACCCAATGTCGTCAATCAGAACACACTCTCTTCATGACTTCCATCCACAAATTTAATTATTTTTCCATCTAAACTAAGCACTTATCACACACCGCACCCATAACTTTTGCAGTTTGAGGTGCAACGGCAAAACTAGCACGGGTTTGTTTTTCTTTCTTCACAATTTCACGGCTAGAAGATTTGTTGTTCCTATAGATATTAGTAACCTCAGCATGTGACATTTTGTGTTTCCTTATTAAGCGGAGAACTTTGACTTTCTCTAAAGGAAGCAGTTTATGGCTTCTCTTTGGCCTACTCAAATAGCCAGCATCGCGACCCTTCGACTTTGGGGCAGTTATGAAGTAACATAAGGGTGACTTGAACACAAACACTGTGATACCAGGACAGCTGATGGGATAGCCAAGAAGGCTCCAAAGTGGCAAATGGAAAAGGGTGTCAACTGCGTGGGGACAACGGACAAAGGGATGATCCACATCCAGGGAGAAAGTGTATGAGATTTCATCAAGCTGCTTAGAACAGCACACACTTTAAAACTTATGCTTATTTCTAGAATGTACCATTTAGTATGTTGTGACTGTAGCTGATTTGGGGTAACTAAAACCATGGAAAGTGAAACCACAGAAAAGAGGGACTACTGTACTGAGGAGGGGCGAGGATTAGAGAATTATCAGAGGCTCAGAATTAGGCTTGGGTTTAGATTTTGGCCCTCATAAAGTCAAATCTAGCTATGTGACCTTGGGTGAGTTACATAATCTGGCCAAACTCTGGTGTCTTCAGCTGAAAATGGGGAAAATAATTACCCATAGCCTCTCAAGGGTGCTGTGAGCAGTAGGAATGGGACACATGCTAAGTTTGTTGTGGTGGAAGCTGGGTGAGTGTTCATTTTTCTGTATCGCTTCAGACAATCAGAGTAGCTCGGTGAATGACACTTGATGTATGAGCTAAACTAAATTGAATTTAAAATCCTTCTTTCATATTCCTTACTTTCATTTCTTTCCCTTAAAAAAAGCATATAAGGCAAGGTATAGCTGGCATTCAGATGGAAATCCTCCATCTTTCTGGCAAAGACAGAATTCACACAAGAGATCAGGAAGGTGTGGCAAGTTTCATTTTTATAGCCTGGTGAGTGGCACATTTTGCTTCTCTTGTTTGCTTTTATCTTGAGGTCAAAGAAATGATGCAATGCATTATCACAAGGGCCCACCCTTCACTCCCTGAACATCTGCGCTCACAGCATCTGTCTGCTGAGACAAGAGGATTTGTCTTGCTGCTATCTGCCCTCGTACGTGTCGGCTCCTTTGAAACATGGTGCATTTGTTTTGACTATTTCTGCCAAATAATGACAAGTTTAAGAGGAATTTGGAAAAAACATGATCATCATTTTCCATCTGGAAAGAACTCTGAGATATTTATTAACCACCTCTTCTCTTTTATTTATTTATTTATCTTTTTTTATTTTCACTTTTTAATTGAATTTATTGAGGTAACATAGGTTATACATTTATATAGATTTCAGGTGTACAATTCTGTAATATATCATCTGTGTACTGTATTGTGTGTTCACCACCAAGTCAAGTCTCCCTCCATCACCATGTATCTCCTCTATACTTTCTTCTACCTCTCCTCACCCTCCTTTCTCTCTGGTAATCACCATAATGTTGTCTGTGTCTATGAGTTTCTTCTTCTTCCTCTCCTTCTCCTTCTTCTTTCCTTTTCTTTTTTTTTTGCTAATCCCTCCACATCAAACTAAAAAGTTTTTGCACAGGAAAAGAAACCATCAACAAAATGAAAAGACAACCCACTGAGTGGGAGAGCATATTTGCCAATGATACATCTGATAAGGGGTTAGTATTTAAAATTTATAAAGAACTCAAACAACTACACATCAAAAAATCCAATTTAAAAATATGCAAAGGAGCTCAAGTAGACACTTCTCCAAAGAGGACATGCAGATGGCCAACAGACATATGAGAAGATTCCCAACATCACTAATCATCAGAGGAATGCAAATAAAAACCACAATGAGATATCACTTCATACCTGACAGAATGGTTATTATCAATAAATCAACAAGCAGTGAGTGTTGGCAAAGATGTAAATAAAAGGGAACCCTCATGCACCCTATATCCCCTGGTGTGGATATAGATTGGTGCAGCCACTGTGGAAAGCAGTATGGAATTACCTCAAAAAAATTAAAAGTGGAACTGCCCTGTGGCCAAATGATTTCACTTCTGGGAATATATCTGAAGAAACCTGAAACCCTAATTCAAAAAATATATGCACCCCTATGTTCATTGCAGCATTACTTACAATCACCAAGATTTGGAAGCTGCCCAAGTGTCCATCAGTAGATGAGTGGACAAAATATCTGTGGTACATTTACACAGTAGAATACTACTCAACCATAAAAAAACAAGGAAATCTTACCCTTCACCATCTTCTCTTTTAAATCACTGTGCCTACTTGCACAACCAAAAGAAGGACAACAACAAATTTAAAACAACAACAAAAAAAACCAGCCAGAACTGCCAGAAAATCGAACTGTATGGGAGTTTGACAAGCAAGGAGTTAAAGAAGAAACGCTCACCCAGACCAGTAGGAGGGGCAGAGATGGGCATCCGGGCGGGGAGGACTCTTGGCAAGGTGGCAGCTGGTGGACTGGGTGAGGTGGTGGTTGGTAGACTGGGCAGTCCCACATTTGTGTGTGGATAAACTGGGAGGAATAACTGGGGAGCGAGATGCACCACACACCCAGGGTCCCAGCACAGGGAAATAAAGCCTCAAACCTCTGACTGAAAACACCTGTGAGGGTTGAGGTGGCGGCAGCAGGAGAGACTCCCAGCCTCACAGGAGAGTTCATTGGAGAGACCCACAGGGTCCTAGAATGTACACAAACCACCCACCTGGGAATCAGCACCGAAAGGGCTCAATTTGATTGTGGGTAGCAGGAGAAGTGACTGAAAACTGGCAGAGAGCAGAGCAAGGGGCACTGTTCACTCTCAGACCCTCCGCCACAAACAGTGTCACAACTGGGTTGCCCCACCCTGGTGAATACCTGAGGATCTGCCCCTTACTACGTAACAGGTGCACTGAGACAAAAAAAATATGGCCCAAATGAAAAACAGATCAAAACTCCAGAAAAAATACAACTAAATGAAGAAGAGATAGCCAACCTATGAGATACACAGTTCAAAACACTGGTAATCAGGATGCTCACAGAATTGATTGAATATGGTTGCAAACTAGATGAACAAATGAAAGCTATGCTAAGTGAAATAAAAGAAAATGTACAGGGAACCAACAGTGATGGGAAGCAAACTAGGACTCAAATCAATGGTGTGGACCATAAGGAAGAAAGAAACATTCAACCAGAACTCAATGAAGAAACAAGAATGTAAAAAAATGAGGAGAGGCTTAGGAACCTCCAGGACATCTTGCAACGTTCCAACATCTGAATCATAGGGGTACCAGAAGGAGAAGAGGGACAGCAAGAAATTGAAAATGTATTTGAACAAATAATAAAGGAGAACTTCCCCAATCTGATAAAGGAAATAGACTTCCAGAGAGTCCAGGAAGCTCAGAGAGTCCCAAAGAAGTTGGACCCAAGAAGGAACATACCAAGGCACATAATTACATTATCCAAAATTAAAGATAAAGAGAGAATCTTAAAAGCATCAAGAGAAAAGGAGACAGTAACCTACAAAGGAGTGCCCATAAGACCATCAACTGATTTCTCAAAAGAAACTTTGCAGGCAAGAAGGGGCTGGAAAGAAGTATTCCAAGTCATGAAAGGCAACGACCTACATCCAAGGATACTCTATCCAGCAAAGCTGTCATTCAGAATGCAAGGGCAGATAAAGTGCTTCCCAGATAAGGTAAAGTTAAAGGAGTTCATCATCATCAAGGCCTTATTATATGAAATGTTAAAGGGACTTACCTATGAAAAAGAAGATAAAAAATATGAAAAATAAAATGACAACAAATTCACAGTTATTAACAACCAAACCTAAAACAAAAACAAACTAAGCAAACAACTAGAACAGGAACAGAATCACAGAAATGGAGATCTCATGGAGTGTTATTATCCGGGGAGTGGGTGGGGGGAGAGAGGGAAAAGGTACAAGGAATGAGAAGCATAAATGGTAGGTAGAAGATAGACAGGAGAAGGTTAAGAATAGTATAGGAAGTGTAGAAGCTAAAGAATTTATATATTTGACCCATGGACATGAACTAAAGAGGGGGAGTGTGGGTGGGAAGGGGTGTGCAAGGCGGAGGGGAATAAAGGGGGGAAAATGGGACAACCATAATAGCATAATCAATAAAATATATTTTAAAAACTAAATCACCAAGGTTTAAATGTGTTTAACAGCCAGTAGACTTGAAGTTATTACCACTAGCTTATCTTGAGCAAGTTTTGTCTTGTAGACAAACCCATGTGGTTTGAATTTCTTCCATAATAAGCTTAAAGTACAAGAGTGTAATTAGTGAGTCTTGAAGTTGAATACATTTATGAGCATGCAAACTCTTCAGATAAACCAAGTGCCTGTGGACATACCCTGTTCTATTGAGGATTTTTTAGGAATTTCTTGAAAAGGGAATTTCTTAAGTATCTCAACATGATCGTTGTTAGAACATTGTTCAGGGGAGAATTTTGACACCGAGGAGCTGCCTTTGATATCTCTTTCTCCTCTCCCCTAACCTCAAGTCCGGTGGCCTTTACACATGTCCATTTTGTGTCAATCCGGCATCCAATCTCTGACTGTCTTCTCTTTTAGTCTCTAAACTGTTCACCTTGCAGCCACCTGAGATTTTCCAAACACAAATCTTATCACATAACTGATTCATTCGTTACTGTCCTCCCATTATGCATATCATGTTTGACACCCATTAGATGCTCAATAACTAACTGTTGTATGCCCAAGGAACATCTGAGCAAGTGAACTATATAGCATTTTAAGCAAATTTAACTTTCCTTCTCCTTACCTGAGATGACTATTGTGTTACATACTATACAAGGGGATTGAGAAATAGTATCTGTGATCTAGATACATGTGAAAAGTACCATGTCAGCAAGGCTCTTTATTCAGTAAGAATTTTGTTTTCTAATAGAATGGATCTCTTTTAAAGAATTTAATAAAGAAAAAATAACCTTCCTCTGGTTTTAAAATAAACTTCATTCTGGTGGGCCCGTATGATACCTTGAGACCCACGTAGAGATTTTTGGAAAAAGAGCATGAGTACTCACAGAATCAGTGTCATCAGGCAATGAATAAAGTCAGTCACTGAAGATCACCTAAGACAAGCATTTCAAACTCTGTTACACCAAGAGGCTCCTGCTATATGTTGAGGTAAGAATGGGGGACCATGGTACATTACCATGTACATTAATGTACCATTACTATGGTACATTACGATGGTCCATGTACCATGGGGGACATGGTACATTAGGCTCGGGATAAAGTTGGCACCTCTTTCTGAGGAACAATTTGACTTGAATGATGGGGCAAGTGAGGGAACATGTAATGTTTATGCTTTGTAAAGCATACACCATATCCACCAAATCCTTGTTTCAATTCTACGTAATTTCTTGTTTAATGTATTTTCTGTGCCTTGTTTACTTTGTGATAATAGAAGAAAAAAGCATTACCTCCTACGCATCAGATCAATTTCCTACAGCAATTAGTAAAATTTGATTTTTGTCTTACCAACCTGTAGTTCTAAGTTTCATTTCCCGTGTCAGTGAGTTTTCTGAGTGAGCCTGGATATTTGTTTCATGTGATTTCAGCATCACTGTTCACTTATGTCTTTAAACCAAAGCATCTTCAGCCTTGCCCCTTTCTCCATATTGTGTGTGGTTACCTGTGGACAGGTTTGTTTGGAATCTGCTTGAATGTTCACCTTGAATTCTACTAAGTTTCTGTTCCAATATTGCACAGTTGCTTCAAATAGGCATCGGGATGTCCTTATTTACACAGGGTTGATTTTCCTGAAACCTTTCAATGGCCTTTTTTTTCTTTTTAAAAAATTTTCCTGAAAGTTATTTTCTCATCTTATGCCCAATCTTTCTCAGTCTTTGTGGTACAGGAGGGCAGCTTCAGCATCACCCCTAGTTCTAGGGTTTTCTCTGAGGCATCTCTCCACGAACAGTTGGCAGTTGCTTTTCTCATGGGGTGGGGGGTGAAGTCAGAAATGGCCTAAGTCACCACTGCGGTGCTGCCACCCCTCTCACTTTAAATGTTAGGTATTCTTCTCATTCTGATTAATCCCTTGTCTCTCTGGGATCCTTCCTGCCATCACCTTCATTGCATCTGGACTATTTGCTCCCTACAACGGTTTCATTACACCTATTCTCTGGGCTTCTCTTTACAACCATCTCGGATTAAATTAAGCACTTTCTAGAAGCCAAATCTTCCTCTCAGAGCCCACCTTCATTTTTCTTGATGTATATTCTCAAGTAGCTTTATAAGAGTGGGTAGGTGCATTATAAACTTCATTCTTATCTCTCTTGAGAGTTTGGCTGTGTATAAATTTCTAGATTGGAAAATTATTTTTCCCTAATAACTTTGAAATCCTTTCCCTATTGTTTTCTGGCATCCAGTGTTTCTGATGTTTCTAAAGATGATCCAGCCTTTATTCCTTCATAGGTAACCTGTGTTTGTGTCTCTAAGATCATAGGCCCTTTGTTTAGTTATTAGTGTTCTGGTAAGAACACTTAAAGGGAATTGATGGTCATTTGGGCTGTTTTTTGATGTCATGTAAATAAAGATGTCACAAACATTGATTTACAGGTTTTTGTGTGACCATATGCCTTCATTTCTCTTGGGGAAATAAGGAGGAGTGACATTCTCGGGTCATGTGGCAACTGCATGTTAAAACTTTATATGATGTTGCCAACTTGTTTGCCAAAGTGGGTGTGCCTTTCTGTGTTCCCACCAGCCATGTATGAGAATGCCAGTTGGTCCACATCCTCACCAGCACTTTGTATTTTCATTTTTATTTACTTATAACCTAATGGTAGCCATTCTAGTGTACATGTCGTTGTATCTTGTGATGTTGACCTTCCCATTTTGAGGATTCACATTTCCTTCAGTTCAGGAAACTTGCATTATTTCCTTGGCAACTGTCTCCCTCTCCCGTCACTGTAACTCTTTTCCAGGTTTACTTTTAGTCTGATGCTGGTCCCACTAGATGCTCTCTCATCTTTACTCTCAATTGTTCCCTATCTTTTCCACTGTCGTCTCTGTGCCATTTACTTCACTTTGTCTACAACCCATGTGTAATTAAAAAAAAATTATCTCCTTTAATTTTACCTGCCATATTTTTCACTCTCAAGAACTCTTTCATATCATCTTCTGGTTTCTTTTTCATTGCAACTGATTCTTT